>CM060119.1:34336789-34394289 GCA_030522415.1 Channallabes apus | reverse complement strand
CGCATAACAGGTGTTACAAAACAATTGAGCTTGTTCTTTTGTCATTTCGTCAACCAATCAAAGGACTTGTGATCAGTGTTTCTACTGTCGATGCATATCGCCTTTTAAACCAACACACGAACACACAATAATCCTAGACAACTCAATCCGGCCAAACTAATCATCAACAACAGGTGTGCTGGAAGAAACGACTTAGCCGGAGCGTAATTAGCACCATGATCTCATCTTAGATGTGTCAATTCATCCCGGATGTTTCAAGCGACGTACGAAGACACACCCCCCTGGTGAATTACAAAACACTGATGATCTATTAAACTGGTGACAGGATCGGGGTACACAGGGTTCACCCACACAAGGCCAGACATCACAGCACCCCCCAGAGGCCCTGTGGAAGTCAAAGCTGCCCCGGTTGGACAAGGGAACCTACCTGATACTGGGGTTAGTGCTTTGTGCTGTAATGCCGTTTATTCACAGACTGGTTAATGTTCGGGACCATTACAGTAATTTATAATTAATAAATTAAAGTTCTTCTACATTGTAATTCCTAATTTAACCTCTTATTTTACTTAAAAGTTGATAAATCATGCCAAATATTACAATATAGAAAAATGTGCAAAGCATTTGTAAAACCTTTATTTCTACACGAGTGATAACTAACCCCTGCTTTGATTCCTTACTTGGCCAGAACATGTCTGATGAGTTCATGCCCATTCTGTCTGAAAGCTACAGTACACCACTGCAAACCATGTATTTGTTAGCTACACACACTTTGTATTTGTTTTATTGTTCATTCTAGATTTGCTATGAGAATGTGTGTGTGTGTGTGTGTGTGCGCGTGTGTGTGCGCGTGTGTGTGCGCGTGTGTGTGCGCGTGTGTGTGCGCGTGTGTGTGCGCGTGTGTGTGCGCGTGTGTGTGCGCGTGTGTGTGCGCGTGTGTGTGCGCGTGCGCGCGAGTGTAACATGACATTATATAACATTACATATATTACATATATTACATATATAACATGTATGTTACTGGAACTAAATTTAAGGACAGAAAACCTAACGTCTTATCTGATGGTGTGTGATGAAGACACAAACAATTCCACATCTGTAAAATTACATGACACTATGAGTGCTATTAAAGGTATTCTGGCTCCACCCACAGCGCATGTTTTGCACAGTGGCTCTTTACTTTATGCGTCAGAGCAACTTACAGAAAATTCCTCTTCATTGCGACACACCTGGAAATGTCACAACGACGACTGTGAAGGTACCGACTCCGACTCAGTGTACTCTCAGAAAAACATTAAAAGAAGCCCTTCACTATTCAAATTCCTCAGTGCTTACGTTTCTGTAATTTCCCAGGAAGCGTTAAAAAATGCTAAAATAAAAGACGCAAGAAAGAAGTTCAGACTTACAGAGTAGGACATGACGAGGTTAATCATGCCTTCTTTATCGTCTCCTTGTCTCCCGCTCAGGCTGTACCACTCGTCAACTATGGCACCTTCTCTCAAATTTTCGGGGATAGTCACGTAAGTCCAGGCGATGCGATCATCCATTGAAAACGCCCGCTAAGTACAAAAAAAAAAAAAAAAACAAACATGAAAACACACAAAAACAAAAACACAGGTGTTTGTGTGTGAATTTGTATTTTTTTTTTTTTTGCACTTTAGAGGCTTGCAGATGTGACAGAAATGTTGCCGACTTGTGCCACATTTAGACACAATGACTTAAAGCATTACTGTGAATGAGTAACTATTTAAGGTACGTCACTTCCTGTACATGGGTTTGTATTTATCCCTCAGAGCTCTCACAATGTTTGTCTTTGACCAGCTCCATCACCGAGTACACCAGTGCATTCCTCCTTCCTCAGGACATTAAACATCGTTGTACTGACTCTGCCTAACGCAATGACGGATCATTTCTCCTTTCTCAGCTTCAAAAATGATTGTTTTTCTCCCACAAACACGTCTGTTGTCTTTCTTGTCTGTTTATCCATTTTAACCCTTAATAGGTCGAGAGTAGATAATCTGAATAATTAATTTCTTAAATAATTAATCTAATAGAGTGCGCGCACACACACACGGGCAACAAGAAACACCCATCAGGCAGGTCCAAATACTTTTGATCAGCCCAAAGATTGGGTGCTCTGTCATCAAATTTACCATGTTTTAAGTAATTTAAGACTTCGGACATATAGGAATGAGAAAATGAGAGCAGAAATCATGACGTTTTGTTTTCTATCCAAACCCGAGCGTCCGCAAAAACTAGAGAACTGGCCTTGCTGTTCCAATACTTCTGGGTCATGTCTGTTATAAGTACATGTAGATGTGACCGTGTAAGAATAATTGTTATTTTACATCATATCTAGTAATAACACATAGCATATCATCATCTGTGTGATTGTCACCCTCTTAAAATACAGAAAATATGCAGATATGGTAAAATGATGGTAAAAGTAAATCTGGGTCTGTAGCTATCCTTATATCATTAGATTTGATCGACCGAACCTCGTCAAAGATTTCCAGGTAGAAGGAGTCGACAGCGGGAGGCAGAGGGCACTGGATCACTTTGTTCCATCGTGGGTTTTTGGCGCCGTTGTGCGCCGTTGGTGTTTCGTACACGGTGTAGCCGAGCCGAATTCTGCAGTACGGGTCCATGCGCGTCATGCCGTAGTTCTTAGCCAACTTCGCCTGGAAGAGAAAAGGAAATTCCTATAGTTTTCTATACTTTTAAGGTGACTTAAATGGCGACTTCTAATTCATGGAAGCACCTGGGAATCATCACGCTGTCAAAATCACATGACCATTAAACACTTATTTAACCACTGACTCTCACACATTGTAGGACAGGAAACCAATAGGGATGAGAAAAGTTTTGGACAACCCATGTCCACATGTAGGCAGGTATTTTCGGACGAGACCCGTCTGACTTCTACAAAGCGCAACAGGTAATGACGTTTTGTCCAGGCACCTGATTGGTCCCCTGTTGATTAAGGATGTTCCTAACAGCACTTAACAGGACTTATTGTGTTTTCATATGGACAAAGATATTTTTAAATCGTAGGATAGAATTAGTTTTTAAAAACAAAGAAAAAAATCTCAGTTTTTAAAAATACCCGGCTGTGTGTGGACATGGCCCGAGACACACCTTACGAGGAGTGAGAAAAACAAAACTAAAGCTAACAAATCTAAATACACAAATTATGACTCAAATGTCAGACATTCCACAGATGTTCCACAGATGTTCCACCCAAAGCTGTCCTTTCTAAAGGTGACTGCTCTTACTGTAATAGCTAGAAGCTTGCTTATTGTTTTCATTCTCCTGTTGTTTCTTACACCTGAAGACTGACTGTCCGACTGCCCGCCCGTCCAACTGACACAAACACCCCCCCACTCACCCCCCCCCCAACCACCCACCCAAACCGTGTGCCCACCACAAACTGCACTGATAATGATAAAGTGAGGCATAAAATGTGTGACTCAAACGTCATATACCCTGAGTGTTACGCAATTCTTCAAGAAGGCGCCTTCACTATGTCTATTTATAAATTTTAAAGGTCATTTCACATCCCACGCACGCACAGGTGCAGACAGGAAGTACAGGTTTTCTATAGTAAACCGCACAGAATCCTCCTGTTCACCTCATCATCCGAAACATATTCGATCAGCAGACCAGCGTTGGTGTTTGATGATTTGTGTTGGAACAAAAAGGATAACGAAGGGAAACATCATTAACTGCCTCATGTCACAGAGGAGAACTCGTCTAAACCTGTATTATAGTCTCAGAACTAAAGGAGGAGAATTACACAGTAGAGATGGCGGGGGAATCGATTCAGTGATGCATCTGATTCTGTATGTGTCAATTCACGCAACGCCACAATCAATTATTTTTTAAATGATCATTATTAAATTTATAAGTACTTCAGTTTCTGCGACATAAATTAAATAAAAATTTTGAGTAAAAGTGACATAATGAGCAGTTTTGTGCCAGATTATGTCACAGTTTTTTTTTATTTTATGAATATAGTGATTTTCCCTTGAGGTGGGCGTGGCTATATGCATCATTCACAGTCAATCACCACAATAGTATAACATAAATATGTGAAACACACAGAAACGACAGTAATGCATCTACAAGCCTGCAAGCGTGACTCATCGTGGCAACAAAAAACAAAGTAACTTTAGAAAACTAAGCCTTGATAAATAAACAGATCAATGTACAGTAATTGTTCCTGCAGGAATTTTAAACCAGTTTGTCTCATATATTCTGAAACCGTGGTTCTAATTAAAGCAGTAATGTGAAGCATCACTATGAGATCAAACACGAGTCGTTAGAATAAACACATCCGCAGCAGTCCGAGCCGAGGGCCTGTAAAATACCTGAACTGAGAGCCCGGTGTTATACGCCAAAATCAAAATGTTGAGTAAACGTGACGTTATGTACAGTTATGTGGAAGATTTAATAATAATAAGAATAATAATAGTCTGACCACGAAAGAAGGACAACTTAGTGTAAACAAGACATCAGATACTCAACCTTACAGAAGGTCAGTGGTTAAGGCATTGGACTACGGTTCGGAAGATCCCAGGTTCAAACCCCACAACCACCAAGTTGCCACTGTTGGGCCCCTGAGCAAGGCCCTTAACCCTAAAAAAAACTGCTCAGATGTGTAATGAGATAAAAAATGTAAGTCACTCTGGATAAGAGCGTCTGCCAAATGCCTAAATGTAAATGTAATTTCTTTGTATTAATGAGTTAGACAGAGAGTTCTGCTGTACAGAAAGACACGGACATGTACGTGGACTTCAACCTCAAATAATAATAATAATAATAATAATGATATCATCACTGGTTACATTAAAGATCAGCAGATTATTATTAGAGTGTTTATTATTTTTAGTTCTACAAACTCTTTAACCATCAATGACGTGTACTAAAGCTAGTTCTGTTGTTCTCTTGCCAACACCACGAGTACTCATGGTTAAATAAATAATAGCCATGCTGAATGCAAGATTTTGGACATCCAGTTTTTACTTTAACACCAGCACTGATCTGAAGAATTAATACATTTAACAGAAAAAAAAATACAAAGCGAGTGTCCTGTGTTGTTGGATTTTATCCTTAAGTGGGACATAGTTTGTGTTTCTTAAACAGATAAAGTGTTACAGTGCACCGAGTACTTCTTATCATTTACTCCAGTAAAAAATTTCTGAAAAGTCATTATTACTGCTGATAAACACCCCTTTCTTTACGCTGAATCTGTATGAGAGAGAGATTGTCTTACTCTGGAATAAATCCAAACGTACAGCATGGTTAGGAGGACAGGAGTCGTGTCGTACCTGCACTACCGTGATGCTGATCCGGCCCATGGAGTTGAAGCTGCCTCCGTACTGCAGCTGCTGCGCCGCGTGAGCGTCCATCTGTACCTGCTGCTGCTGGACAGTCGGAGTGATCCTCAGGAAGTCAGACGGAAGCTCTCCAATGTACACCTGCACACAACCAGACACGCTTGTGTTTAAGTCCTTAGTACATTTCATAAGCATTAACATTTGAATTAACAAAAAAAAACGAGTGACACTTCCTTCTCACATTCATGCCTCAAGGATTTTACAACAAATGAGGGGAAAAAAACAAAGCAGAATGAAGATGATTAACATCAGATCTCTCTAACCCTACCATGTTCTTAGGAGGCACCATTGGAGCTCAAGTGTTGTGTGGAGGGTTCATGGACCTGAGGCAGCCTGCTGCTCTCCCCTGTTCTCAGTCCAGGTTCAACAACAGGCCACATGGAGGAGGCGTGTTCCACAGTAGTGCATAAACAGGACTAACAGCTTTATCGAGTTCTTCAGTTCCCAGTGACAGTGAGCTGCTCTGAACGTGATGTAAGACACTAATGGAGAATCTCAGGGACTGTAAACATGTGCTGGTGTGAGAGTGAAAAACCCCAGGGGTTATAAAGAACAGTGCATATGGGGAAAAAAACAGCTTTTTAAAAATTTTTATTTAGTCCTGTCCAATTCTTTTTTCCACAATTTTCTCCCCAATCTAGTCGTGTCCAATTCCCTCCCGTCACTAGACCGCATCTTTTCGACGGTGAGGTGATTGCTTGCTTTACATCTCAGTTCCCCCTCATGTTTGTGTTTCCTTCTGGCTCTCCCTTTTAGTTATGCTGTCATAGTTAGTCCTGCCGGAGTCCCTGCTTGCACTCTACAGTAAATATACATTCACATTAGACATTATGTGACTGTGACCAGACCTAACTGCCATCTCTCCTCTTTCTCCCCCTCTTTCTCTTTCCTCTCTCCCCCTGTCTCCCCCTTTCACTCTTTCTCTCTCTCTCTCTCTGTTGAGCTACACATGTGGTTCCTGAGCTGCCAGTGATCCAGACTCCCACTGCCCTCCGGACCTGTCTGATCCATCCTGGTGCCCGGTTTCTGGTTGGAGGTCTCATCGCATGGATGCCCCGTGTGTCTCTTTAGGATGCGTCTGGTGTCTGGGGATGATTCTATCTACTTAGAAGACGGTTCTGGCCTCGACTGGTGTGGTCAGCTGTTTCTCTGAGGACTTGACAATTCGATAGTTCAGGACTGGAACTTTCTACAAGTCTATCTGAGTCTCGAATAACTACTGGACTCCATTTTACATCAACTATTACAACATCAATTAACATCAACTATTATAGCTGAACCTAACACTGTATAAATGCAGATCATTTCCTGCTATCTGTTTCACCCAGATGAGGATGGGTTCCCTGTCGAGTCTGGTTCCTCTCAAGGTTTCTTCCTATTACCATCTCAGGGAGTTTTTCCTTGCCACTGTCGCCCTCGGGCTTGCTCGCCAGGGAATATCTGAACATTTTGATTCATACACATTCACATTCCATACAAACTTAAATAATTCTTTTGATTGTGTAAAGCTGTTTTGAGACAATGTCAATTGTTAAAAGCGCTATACAAATAAAACTGAATTGAATTGAATTTTCGAACTGCTCGCTCACGCACCGTTGGGGGCATCGTAACACACTCTAGGCCAGCGCTATCCGCTCCCTCCGCGTGCGCGAGCTCCGGCGCCCCGAATGGCGTAGAGCCGTGCTATTAATGTGGAAGCACTAATACCTCTCATCCCTCCCTGCCGAGAGAGCTCGGCCAATTTAGCTCTTTCTCGAGGCCTCCGGCTGTGAGAGGAAAACAGCATCACCCGGGGTTCGAACCAGCGATCTCCGGATGATAGGGCGAGCGCTTTACCACTGCGCCACTCAGAGGCCGAGAAAAAACAGCTTTAATCGCTTTAACAATCCTCCTCTATCAGAGCACTTCAACGCTTTATGGCCACAATGTTCATCTCATCTCATCTCTCCATCCTAGTCTTCCTCTCTTTACTGTCCATCTCTCACTCTTCCTCCCACCTTCTCCTGTGCACCCCCCCCCCTCTGTCTCCCTGTCTCTCTCACTTGCTCCCCCCAAGCCCGTCTCACTTGCTCTCTCCTGGCCCGTCTCGCTCTCAATCCTATCTCACTCTCCCTCACTCCCCCTCCTGCCCCCGTCTCACTCCCCCCCGTCTCACTCCCTCTCCCCCCCCGTCTCACTCCCTCTCCCCCCCCTCCGTCTCACTCCCTCTCCCCCCCCCGTCTCACTCCCTCTCCCCCCCCCGTCTCACTCCCTCTCCCCCCCCCGTCTCACTCCCTCTCCCCCCCCCCCCGTCTCACTCCCTCTCCCCCCCCCCGTCTCACTCCCTCTCCCCCCTCCGTCTCTCTCCCCCTCCTCCCCCCGTCTCACTCTCACTCCCTCTCCCCCCTCCGTCTCACTCCCTCTCCCCCCCCGTCTCACTCTCTCTCCCCCTCCTCCCCCTGTCTCACTCTCTTGTCAGTGGGTTAGATAGAAAGATTAATAATGAATATAAATATTAAACAACAGAAAGAGACAGAACTCCTCAGATGTTTAAATCTAGAAGAAGAAAATGAAGCTAATCTTATCTCTGTTAGCATGACACAACACCAGCTGTTCATTAACAGCATTTACCAACCAGTATAAAGGCACGAGCAGGTCACACACACGGTACTTATTATGGGACGGACGTTAGTTAGGAGAAAACTTAATATAAATATAACATGTTACAGCTCGACTGTCTTGCTAACGACGATTAATTGTTTCTTCCCACCCGCATTCCGACTCCATGCTTCTGATTGGTTCAACGAATGCGGAAACGGAGCTTTACCCAATCAGAGCATGGAGTTAGTACATGACTAGCCAATCGTAGCAAAGGAGGAGGGATTTGTAGGAATACAGTTAGGGAAAGAAGAACCGCTGACTGATACAGAATCAGACGAGCTAGCTTATCTAACGTAATATTTTACAGCCAGGTTTTCTTGATTTCTGTAATTTTTCGAGTAATTTTCAGCGACATGTCCTGACTCACCTGTCCCCGCTGAGTGCTGATGGTACTCGCCATTTTAGAGCGAAGTGGAGCAAACAGCAGAATTCGCGTTTTCACTTGTTTTTGTGATCCTCTTCTTCCTGTTTAATGATTACCGACACAAATCGGAGCACACTGCCCCCTGCTGGTTACCAAAACAAACAAATACTGTTTATAAAATCTTGATGGTAAAATTTTGGATAAATAAAAAAAATCTCGATGTTAGAATTCTGGATAAACATATGTAGTGTTGTATTACAAAAAGTGTAATGTTACTCACTGTATGCGTAAAGAATGGCGCTACTGTTATGTCATAGATTCTGCTTACATCATCATGGTTTTGTTGAAGCGTTCCTCACCTGAGTTTAAGTGCTGTGTGAAGGCCTGCAGCTCTCGGACCCAGAACTTAGTGGATATACTGTATGTGGTCAAAAGTATGTGGACACACTTCTTTTTCATGTTTTTTTTTTTTTTGCAAAGATCAGATTATAAAAGATCTGTGTTGTGTCATTAGTTTGCATCTGATGGTTAAGACCATGTGAGTCATAAACCGTCACATGTGAACTAATGACCTTCAATGACCTTGAATAATCTGATTAAAGACTATTATAGTATATAATAGTATATTAAAGTATACAGTAGTTATGGGAATTGCCAGAGAACAACGGATACGATATCATCCCGATACCTTCGTGCCGATTTGATGTGAAATATGTTGTTGAGTACGTTGTGTTGTGTGAATAGTTTAGAGAGCACCACCTGCAGGCTTATCGAGGAACGGCAATATTTTACCGCCTCAAATATACTGTATGTACAGTATATATATTTGTTTTATGTATATGATTCATTCAGTCATTTTATTATCGAGCTTATCCTGTACAGGGTCACAGGAAGCCTGGAGTGTATCCCAGGAGACTTCAGGCACAAGGCAGGGTCGCACACACACACACACACATACAGTTTTCCTAACCTGCACGTCTTTGGACAGTGTGAGAAACACACCTAGCACAGGGAGAACATGCACACTACACACACACACAGACTGAGCCACCAAAGAATCCTCCATCTCTAATATACACTGTATATCTGAGGAGACATGTGGCATTCAGTAATTTATAAATACCACACTTTCCATGTGTTCATAATCTGTGCAAACTGTTCCCAGATAAGCAGACGGTGTGTTTGCCCGACAATACAAGGATGATGAGGACCACACTGACATCGTCGCTCACTATCAGCTCCTCTGGGCCGCATGTGACAAAACAACTAGTATGAGATGTTGAAGACTGATGGTGAAGGTCGGATAGTGGAATACAGGAATATGCCTGCGCAGAATGAAGACATTATTAGTTTATGATCATTTATAATACAGTGGCTTGCAAAAGTATTCGGCCCCCTTGAACTTTTCCACATTTTGTCACATTACAGCCACAAACATGAATCAATTTTATTGGAATTCCACGTGAAAGACCAATACAAAGTGGTGTACACGCGAGAAATGGAACGAAAATCATACATGATTCCAAACATTTTTTTTTTTACAAATAAATAACTGCAAAGTGGGGTGTGCGTAATTATTCAGCCCCCTTTGGTCTGAGTGCAGTCAGTTGCCCATAGACATTGCCTGATGAGTGTTAATGACTAAATCGAGTGCACCTGTGTGTAATCTAATGTCAGTACAAATACAGCTGCTCTGTGACGGCCTCAGAGGTTGTCTAAGAGAATATTGGGAGCAACGACACCATGAAGTCCAAAGACCACACCAGACAGGTCAGGGATAAAGTTATTGAGAAATTTAAAGCAGGCTTAGGCTACACAAAGATTTCCAAAGCCTTGAACATCCCACGGAGCCACTGTTCAAGCGATCATTCAGAAATGGAAGGAGTACGGCACAACTGTAAACCTACCAAGACAAGGCCGTCCACCTAAACTCACAGGCCGAACAAGGAGAGCGCTGATCAGAAATGCAGCCAAGAGGCCCATGGTGACTCTGGACGAGCTGCAGAGATCTACAGCTCAGGTGGGGGAATCTGTCCATAGGACAACTATTAGTCGTGCACTGCACAAAGTTGGCCTTTATGGAAGAGTGGCAAGAAGAAAGCCATTGTTAACAGAAAACCATAAGAAGATCCGTTTGCACAGCAAACATGTGGAAGAAGGTGCTCTGGTCAGATGAGACCATAAATGGAACTTTTTGGCCAAAATGCTAAACGTTATGTGTGGCGGAAAACTAACACTGCACATCACTCTGAACACACCATCCCCACTGTCAAATATGGTGGTGGCAGCATCATGCTCTGGGGTGCTTCTCTTCAGCAGGGACAGGGAAGCTGGTCAGAGTTGATGGGAAGATGGATGGAGCCAAATACAGGGCAATCTTGGAAGAAAACTTCTTGGAGTCTGCAAAAGACTTGAGACTGGGGCGGAGGTTCACCTTCCAGCAGGACAACGACCCTAAACATAAAGCCAGGGCAACAATGGAATGGTTTAAAACAAAACATATCCATGTGTTAGAATGGCCCAGTCAAAGTCCAGATCTAAATCCAATCGAGAATCTGTGGCAAGATCTGAAAACTGCTGTTCACAAACGCTCTCCATTTAATCTGACTGAGCTGGAGCTGTTTTGCAAAGAAGAATGGGCGAGGATTTCAGTCTCTAGATGTGCAAAGCTGGTAGAGACATACCCTAAAAGACTGGCAGCTGTAATTGCAGCAAAAGGTGGTTCTACAAAGTATTGACTCAGGGGGCTGAATAATTACGCACACCCCACTTTGCAGTTATTTATTTGTAAAAAATGTTTGGAATCATGTATGATTTTCGTTCCACTTCTCACGTGTACACCACTTTGTATTGGTCTTTCACCTGGAATTCCAATAAAATTGATTCATGTTTGTGGCTGTAATGTGAGAAAATGTGGAAAAGTTCAAGGGGGCCGAACATGGATATGATACTTTAATCATTAGTGCAGTGATGGAAGTGTTTACTGCTGAACAAGTGTAAATGACATTTTTTTAAACATATACATAAAATTGAATGATTTCTATACATGTTATTGCAGTCACACATAAAAGATGTACATTAATTACAGTAGTAAAGCATGACAAATTTGAAGAAAACCCCAGTGTTTTACACCGCTTCACTCATCCAACCATCACTAATTATAGAAATCACATTATATGTGATTTCTTGCAGTGCAGGTACATTTCTACTCCAGGCGAACTAGAATATTGTGTAAATTCTGGGAAGGATAAATTTTTTTACCCAAGTGAATATGTTATGTTATAGCAAAATTAGTTCAGAAAAAATTTACATTTTATCAAGATGTTAAAGTGAGATTTAAATCTTTCTGTGTTAAAACACAACATTGTTACTATTATTTTAAATGTAATTATTATTTTTATTAATATGCTTTATTAGACATATTGGGGCCTCCGAGTGGCGCAGTGGTAACTCCGCCATTGCCGGTTCCCAAGTGCCGGATGAGAAAAGAGAAGGGGGTTGGGCGCTGGACTGACAACCCGCCCCGTAAAAACCCAACCGCTACGGAAACAACGAACACTCACTTTTTTTAGTACTGTTTTATTTTTATTTATTTGTATTACATTGTATTTTATCCTCCTTTCCCTAAGTACTTGTGTATGTTTTTGTCTGAGCATTTATCTTATCTTATCTTATCTTATCTTATCTTATCTTATCTTATCTTATCTTATCCTAGTCATAAAGTGAATTATCTGCACATTAAAAAAAAAAAGAATCATATTTAAACCAAAAAATTTGAAAACTCAAAGTCTCTGAATGTTTTAAAGACTAATGAACAGACACTGTAGTCCATCATGTTTATGCTTTGGTGAATAAAATGGTTGGATTTCTTCTTTTTTTTTTTCTTCTGACCTGCATATTAGTTTATTAATAACTCTGACTTTACGAGTTGTGACTCTGTGATCATCAGTTTACAACAAATGTTAAATTGACACAAATTAATTTACTGTTTGTTCAGGATTCATACTTTCCTGTTGCCTAGCAACAGCGTTCTTAAAACGTTAGGCATTTAACAATGAGGAACACACCTTTCAACAGTTACAGTCACAGGAGCAGTGATGCGAAGATGGGGAACAGTAAACTAGGTGAAGTCTGAACAAACATGACGACGGCACCGTGATGGTGCAAAGACAACAAAGCTAAGCCTTATTTCATACACTTTTTAAACAAATGGGGAACACCCATCTGTGCCTGACCTCATTATATCATGGTGCTGACACACTAGATTGTAATAAACTGCCTGAGATAATGTTTACCGCCTGAAGCGTGTATGAAGCTCAAACAGAGAAGAAATGTGACTGTGGACTGAGTGGAGAGATCTTTATGACTTCCTTCATATGGGCCTGGGCTTAGAACAAAACAATTCAATTTTATTTTATTTATGTAGCACTTTTGGTCATTGCTGCAAAGATTTAGGGAAATGTGTATAAATCAGAATGATCAGATCGTCCCTGATGAACGAGCCGAGGGTGACGGTGCTGAGAGAAAAACTCTCTGAGATGGTAATGTGAAGAAACCTTGAGAGGAACCAGACTCTACAGGGAACCCATCCTCATCTGGGTGATAACGGATAGCAGGGATTGATCTGCACTCATTCTGTGTGTTAGGAGGCTGGAAGTTCAGTATAACAGGAGATGTGGAGAAGTTCATATGGAGTCCAGTTTCATTATTGGAGACTCAGGTAGACTGTAGGAAACTCCAGTCCTGAACTATGGAGTGACTGCGGTCACACGTCCTCAGAGAAGCATCACTAATGACCCAGTGCCAGCTGATAAGGAGAAACCTCATAGCATAATCCTGCACACTTCAGGTTTTACCACGGTTGTGGTATCTTGTTTAAGCTCCAAAGGTACTTTTTTAGAATTATGCCCAATAATTATTACCTTGCTCTCATCTGACTATGGCGCATTTTGCCACATTTTGCTCAGATAGATAAAAAACTTATAAGTTTATCAAAGATCATGTCTTAAGGCAACTGCTACATTTATTTTGATTTATTATTATGTAAGAAGGTCTGTCTCTGGCCTGAACATGTGCAGAACATGAGTGCGCTGGATCCCTGCAGGGAGTAAAGATTAACTGATGAAAAGGGTATTGAATGTGATTGGTTCATTGAATTATAGTATGTTACACACAAATCATCAAGTCATATAATCCTTTCATCAAAATAGAATTTGCAGCATGTACTGTATTGTATTTGGATGGTAGTTTACTGAAAACACTTTATCCTACCTAGACCCGACTGTACAGGATGAATATGTTGCCAATTATACACTAATAAGGGGAGAATTAAGAGCATGATAAATAAATGAACAAGAAGCGTCTTGCTGTTAAAAACAGAACGGACATTAAACCCTTATTCATAAACAGGGACTGTGTGCAGAGGTTCAAAGACTTCCGATTCCCGCATGTCCACATCATGAAAGACCTGACTGGCTGGTGAAGAGCTGAGACTTTACTTTCTGAGGGTCCTCAGGAAGAATAATGTCCCCCTCAGAAGCAGTTGGTGTCCTTCCTGTGGAGAGCATTGTGACAAACTATCTCTGTGTTTGGTTTTCTAGCTGTGCAGCTACACAGAAAAAAAGAGCTCCAGAGGATAATTAACTCAGCCCAGAAGATCACTGGATGCCCTCTCGCCTGCCCCTTCAATAAGGCTAGACTGTATGCAGTATCATTAATGATAAGGCATACTTATTATTCTTTTCCCAAAAACTTTGGACCATCCCACGCACCACAGCTTTGAGACGACCCCCACGGAAGTTACACCATTTCGTGCGGCTCGCTCGGGACTGTTGTGCCGTGAATTTTGGTGGGGATCCGTCATACGGTTTGCTCAAAATTCCCACAGAACCAATTTTTTTATTTATTTATTCCAATGTATTTATTATTCTTATTTTGTCTATGCAATAGCACACTTATTATTCTTCGACAAAAAAATTTGGACGCTTCCACGCCATACAGCTTTGAGACAACCCCCATGTATGTTACACCGTTTCGTGCGGCTCGGTACCATAAAACGAATTTTTCACAATTCGTTTCTATTTATTCTTATTATTATCCTTCTTCCGCCGAAAACTTTGGACCGTTTCTCGCCCCGCGGTTTTGAGAAAACCCTCACGTACAGTATGTTCCCGCCCCCAAATAGTCCCATAGACTTAACATTGAGACCAACATAGGCTTTGACATCATAGTTCCGACATCATAGCTATGACTATGACCCCACGGCGAGCACCACTCACATTTTCTCCAGTTAATGTGCCTCTCTAGTTCTATAATATTCTATTGCAGTCTATACGAGTGCAGGGCCACACTGAGCACACAGACTGTAACGGATTGGCCCTCAGGTCTGTTCTTCACAGCCAGATTCTCAGGTGTAAGTGACCTTTCAGGAAATACTAGTTAGTGTTTCTATCGTCTCTCTTTTCCTTTGTGCCTCCACAGAGCGGTTTGGTTACCCGACTGGCACTGAAGGAGGAGTTTGAATATTATAACTACTTCCTTGTTAAACAGACACTATAGAAAGCACTTCATCGCTAAGTGATCAGCCTGTAAGGTAACAATATGAAATACTTTTTTCACCTCTTGTCATTGGGAATGTGCTTTTCTGATTTTATACCAAACATGTAAAGATAATGAAGTGATTATTATTAAGGTGTGAGAATGTTTTTTTCCTTAACTACAGCCTAGTGTTTATGATTGCTGTTTTTTTTAATGTACAATAATAATGTAGGGCGTATTAAGTGTTTATTATTATTATTATTATTCTTTCTGTTCGTAATGTTGAATAAGTGCTGCTTTAAGGAAATACCTGGCGGCGTTACTGCGCATGCGTCATATACTATAAAAGCTTTATTAGACGCAGCTGCGGTAATGAACCGCGTTACAGATTTATATTTCACTGCGCGGGATGTTAATCATGAGGAGATGGATTATGACAAAATATTAAATACTGTGCACAAGAAATAAAAGACCGATTTTGAAGCGAAACTCCTTCAGAGTCCTCAGGATCCCGGAAGTGAACCGGAACTCTGCGGAGTCACATGTTTATGTGGAACTTTGCAAATATTAATGATTATAATTATTTATATTATATTAATAATTATTACAAAAATATTTAATTATTATTATCATTTGGTTTCATGTTTTATTTTGCATAAAAACAATAATATATAAACCAAACAACACATAGCCGGGGGGGGGGGCACCTACTCCAAAGCAGCACCAGAATTAGGAAAAAAATTTTTTTATCCAATATGACTCAAAATAAAAGCACAATCCTAACGGCTCAGGGAACTGATCATGCTTGTTGTACAAGAGCTGCTACGGTATAAAGAAATACCTGGTGGCGTTACTGCGCATGCGTCAAACTCACCAGACCGTTTATTCGCCTGTAAAAGGCGAATTTATTAAACGTAACTGCGTTCCTGAACCGTGTTGTAGATTTATATTCTACTGTGCTGGATGTTATACACGATAAACTAGCTTATGCTACGTTTTTAAATACAGTACACACGCGATAAACTGTCGGTTTTCAAGTCAGGCGGAGGCGAAGCTACCCAAGGGTCCTCGGGATCCCGGAAGTGAACCGGAAGTCGGCAGAGTGATTCGATGTGTTTATGTAGACTTTGCAATGGCTCGCGATCCCATATTTAACCGGGACAGTTAGTTAGCGCAAATGCGAGATAATAATGCCTTCCAAATGATAAAAAAAGCGTCGCCTTTAGTAGCGACGTGTGTGAGGTTGATCCCCGTGTGTGTGTGTGATGAACAGGACGCAGCTGAAGCGCTCGAGGATTTTGAGGATGGCTCTGAGTGACTCTGACCCCGCGGGGCAGGACGGGGGAGAGCAGCCGTTCTTCCTGATGGCGATAAAGATCGCGTTTGTGGTGGCGCTGTACTGGTTCGTGTCCATCACCATGGTGTTCCTGAACAACCACCTGCTGGACAGTAAGGAGCTGGACGCGCCGCTGTTCGTCACCTTCTTCCAGTGCGTGGTGAGTGTGACGCTGTGCTGGATCATGAGCCTGGTGGCGGCGCTGCGGCCCGGCTGTGTGGACTTTCCGTCCATCAAACTGGACATGAAGGTGTCCCTGCAGATCCTGCCCCTGTCCCTGGTCTTCATCTCCATGATCGCCTTTAACAACCTGTGCCTGAAGCACGTGGGCGTGGCCTTCTACACGGTGGGCCGCTCCCTCAGCACCGTCTTCAACGTCCTCTTCAGTTACGTCATACTCAAGCAGACCACGTCACTGTACGCGCTCGCGTGCTGCGGCGTCATCCTGGGTGAGCGCATGCCCACAACGTCACACTCCAAAACCAAACAGAACAAAGTCACACTCCACCCTGACACCAGAGGGGTGTTCTTCGTACGTCGCTAACTCAGTTAGCTGGATTTGATTGTTGTGGATTTGTCCTGATCTTGGATTGTTTCGTTCTTCGATGCGCTTCTCGCATTTGTTGTCATAGCAACATGTCCGTAAGCTTGAACCTGCCGGGTTATGATTGGTTGAAATGGTGAGGTCACATCTGATTGGTTAAAGAGCGCTAACGTGGACTGACTCACGTGGGGAAAGAAACGTATCTTGCATATATATATATGGTCTTGAGGGCTGTCTCGTGCCTAGAGTTTATTATAATAATAAAAAACCTATGAATTTATGTTCTAATATAATATTTGATAGCAATTATATATATATATATATATATATATATATATACATACATACAGGTACGGCTTGCCATAATATATATATTTGCATTTTTGCATATATATAATAAAAAAATTCGAATGAAAGATTGGACAAAACTAATTTTATTATAAAGTATACATATAAAAGTATACATGTTTTTGAAAAAATATTAATATTTCTATTTTTCCATATACAACATATTTATTTTCATATTTCTTATTTTATTGTCTCATGTAATTTGTAAGACATATGTGCATATTATGTTCTAATATAATATTTGATAGTGATTATGTGTGTGTGGTGGGGGGGGGGGATCCATGGCAGGGGAGCATTTCAGCGCATAACACGTGGAGGGGCGGGGGGCATTTCAACGCATAACAGGTGTTACAAAACAATTGAGCTTGTTCTTTTGTCATTTCGTCACCAATCAAAGTGGTTGTGATCAGTGTTTCTACTGTCGATGCATATCGCCTTTTAAACCAACACACGAACGCGCAATAATCCTAGACAACTCAATCCGGCCAAACTAATCATCAACAACAGGTGTGCTGGAAGAACCGACTTAGCCAGAGTGTAATTAGCACCATGATCTCATCTTAGATGTGTCTGTTCATCCCGGATGTTTCAAGCGACGTACGAAGACACACACCCCAGGGTGCGTGGGTCAGTCCACGTCAGCGCTCTTTAACCAATCAGATGTGACCTCACCATTTCAACCAATCATAACCCGGCAGGAGCGCAGCCTTAATCCTGTTTACATGAAATAAAGCTGCTACTGAGCAGGTTCAAGCTTACGGACATGTTGCTATGACAACAAGTGCGAGATGAGCATCGAAGAACGAAACAATCCAAGATCAGGACAAATCCACAACAATCAAATCCAGCTAACTGAGTTAGTGACGTACGAAGAACACCCCCCTGGCCTACAGGATCACACACACTGTAACACACACACTGTAACACACACACTGTAACACACACACACACACACACACACTGTAACACACACACACACACACTGTAACACACACACTGTAACACACACACTGTAACACACACACACACACACACACACACTGTAACACACACACACACACACACACACACTGTAACACACACACTGTAACACACACACTGTAACACACACACACACACTGTAACCCAGCTGCACTGGTCTAGGGTCAGGTACAGGTACAGATTGTTCTCATTAGGGAGTGTATTATCACATCCCTCTTTACCGCTTCAAATTAAAATATCACCATTTTATAAACACAGCGTCGTCGTGACGTACAAACGCTGCACCTCAGACTTTTGCCTTAAGAGCTGAAATTTTACAATACATTTCCCTCAGTATGTAAAACAGTTGAGAGCGACGGGGACGAACAGAGTCACGTGTACGAGACGCTCTAAGCCTGTCTGTGTCTGTGTAAAGCCCAGCGTAGTGAGTTTACGTCTGGTTATTTTAGTGGATCTTTTTCTGTATAATACTTAGTGAGACGCAGCACTGCGGGTCGTAGCGAGAAGAAAAGGGAGACACTTTCAGTTTGGTTTATTAAAGCAGCCGGTGCCGAGAGGAATCATAAATGAAGGTTATGAGGTTTAATGTCTATTTATTTCATATTTTGCTTAATTTTGTGCAAAAATATGATTATAATGAACATTAGTAATATTGGTAATATTTTTTGGCGGCTCTTAAGAATGATCTGCTTTTACATTATTTCCTCTGGGACAATAAGCTTCACAATACAACGTTTCACCTTAAGAACTCGACTCTTTATCGGATTAGATTCATATGCTGAGGTTCCGCTGTATCCCGATTCGAGGTTACACCCCCCCCCCCCCCCCCCAGGCTTGTTACAAATTTAACCCTAAAAGATTTAATGAGTAATTAAATGTAGCCCGTTCCATATAACATTAGTTACTAACTTCAAATCCATTAACATTTACCTGAGCAACGCGTATCTCAGTCCTCCAGCATAATTATTATTCCTAAACAAACTTATCAAATAATTCACTTCTACCACACGGGATGAAAATGAGTGAATAGTTCAGAGAGCGCCACCTGTAGGATTATAAAGCAAAATCTCAAAAGTCAACTTTACAGTGAGTGCGCGGGAGTGGCTGTGATTTCTGACTAATTAGTGGTGGTGGAGACTACAGTAAGTGAGACTGGTGTAAGTGTGTGTGTTTGAGACTAATTATGTCTCAGTTTGGAGAAAAAGGCAGATTGGAAGTGTTTAAAACGTGTGATTTTTAATGATGTAACGCCATAAAATGTGTTTCTGTTGCTCCACTCGGGAGCTTCTGCGCTCGGTACAGAATGGTTTATATCCGAGGCTGATCACGACCAGTCACACAGAAAACCAGACAGTCCTGCTCACTGACCGATCGACCGCTTCATCTCTATTATAAATGTAAGAAATAGTTTTTAACAAATATATTTTGTACTGAGTGTGGAGACACGTGACTCACACAGAGCGGAACTGAATACATTTTCCCCATCCTTAGTTCTCATTGCACTGATCAGTCTGTCCGGGTCAGAGACTGTGGCTCAGGAGCTTCTGATGTCCTTATTACACTTGCTTTTAAACACCACACACACAACTCCTGAACACTAATCACACTCGCAAAGCAAGACACCCCATGCTGCACCCCTGCAGTTACTAGACTGCGCCTGTCTGATCAGTAAAGTCTGACTCTGTTCCTCCTCAGGTGGTTTCTGGCTCGGTGTGGATCAGGAAGACGCCGCCGGCTCCCTCTCCTGGACCGGGGTGGCGTTCGGCGTCCTGGCCAGCGCGTGCGTCTCCTTAAATGCCATTTACACCAAGAAGGTGATGCCCGTGGTGGAGGGAAGCATCTGGAAGCTGTCGTACTACAACAACCTGAACGCCTGTGTGCTCTTCCTCCCTCTGCTCGCCGTGTTCGGGGAGCTGCCGCGCATCTTCAATTTCAGCCGCGCCTGGGACGGACATTTCTGGGGCATGATGGTTCTCGGGGGCTTCTTCGGCTTCGCCATCGGCTACGTGACGGGCCTGCAGATCAAATTCACCAGTCCCCTGACGCACAACGTCTCCGGGACGGCCAAGGCCTGCGCTCAGACCGTCATCGCCGTCGTGATTGAACACTCGACCAAGAGCATGCTGTGGTGGAGCAGCAACATGATGGTCCTGGGAGGCTCGTTCGCCTACACCTGGGTCAAAGGACTCGAGATGAAGAAAGGCAGCACGAATCAGGAGGCTCCGGCAGCCCGAGAGAAAACTAAAGCAGACACGGGAGTGTGAAGAACGAGTTTTTTTTACGTATATATAAAGGGTACACTGGACTAAAGGACGGGTATAAAACTAAGTAATATAAGTTATTTCTGTAAGATATCTGACCCATTTTATTACTGATAACAAGTGAATAACCGCTTATGTCGGTCAAACATGCATACAACCAAATCCACTTTACACACACCAACATCTTACACAAAATAAAGAAGATGCCTAAGAAGCGCCGCTTCACTTCCCGTCATGTCGCCGCACCTGTGCGAGACGTTTTCCGTGAAAACGCTGCAAACATGCCAGCCGATGTGGCGACGTGTGTCTGTGTCCTGCTCCTGCACGACAGACAGGAAATACCTCTTCCTACCAGGAGGGGGCAGCAGAATGTACATGCCTTAGATATCATCTTCACCACTTTATTATTATTATTATTATTATTATAAAGTTTATTGTAAAGTTGATGTAATCACCCCTAAAAGAAATGGACCCAAAGACTTTGAGAATGTTTTATTATAATTTTTCTTATTATAAACATGTGTTTCTAGTATGATCACACTCCTGCGTTTGGACGGTAAAGTATTAATTCGTGAATTCATCTACCAATAAAACCACCACGCTGAGGCGCTGTCTCTGTCTCCTCGCACCCTGAAAACATCCTGAAGCCGGATGTTATAATGTTTAGATCCTCTCCACGGCTGTGTTGGTTTTATTGGTATAGATCATAGTTTCCTTCTGATCTGAATGTAAATCAAAGTAAAGTGGAAGACGTGATGAATGTGTGAGCGGTACACAATATGTTTAAATGTTGAGTTCCTTATTCAAGCTCAATCTTTATCACCTGCTTTGTTTGCAGGGATACGATGTGTTTGTGTTTACATAAATGACGTTTTTAACTCCAGATCATTTGTAACCTCAATGCTGTTTGAAAAGTGAAGACACTAACAAATGCAGTTCTATAATTAAATCAGTACACCTTTGAACAAAAATGTTTGTTTATTTATTTATTTATTCATTCATTATCAACCAGGGGTGTGTGTCTTCGTACGTCGCTTGAAACATCCGGGATGAACTGACACATCTAAGATGAGGTCATGGTGCTAATTACACTCCGGCTAAATCGGTTCTTCGAGCACACCTGTTGTTGATGATTAGTCTGGCCGGATTGAGTTGTCTAGGATTATTGCGCGTTCGTGTGTTGGTTTAAAAGGCGATATGCATCGACAGTAGAAACACTGATCACAAGCCCTTTGATTCGTTGACGAAATGACAAAAGAACAAGCTAAAATTTTTTTGTAACACCTGCGCTGAAATGCTCCCCTGCCATGGATCCCCCCCCCCTCACACACACACACATAATCGCTATCAAATATTATATTAGAACATATGTGCATATGTTTTACAAATTACATGAGACAATAAAATAAGAAATATGAAAATAAATATGTTGTATATGGAAAAATAGAAATATTAATATTTTTTTAAAAACGTATACTTTTATATTGTTTACTTTATAATAAAATTAGTTTTGTCCAATTTTGCATTATACATTTTTTTATTATATATATATATATATATATATATATATATATATAATTTGCATATTCATAACGAACTCCTGAAAAATAAATGTGTTACAAAATAAACATTATACAAGAATTTAAATTAATGGTCTTGAGGGCTGTCTCGTGCCTAGAGTTTATTATAATAATAAAAAACCTATGAATTTATGTTCTAATATAATATTTGATTTCAATTTGATATCAATATATATATTATGGCAAGCTGTATATATATGCAAGATACTTTTCTTTCCCCACGTGAGTCAGTCCACGTCAGTCGTGCACTTTAACCAATCAGATGTGACCTCACCATTTCAACCAATCATAACCCGGCAGGAGCGCAGCCTTAATCCTGCTTACATGAAATAAAGCTGCTACTGAGCAGGTTCAAGCTTACGGACATGTTGCTATGACAACAAGTGCGAGATGAGCATCGAAGAACGAAACAATCCAAGATCAGGACAAATCCACAACAATCAAATCCAGCTAACTGAGTTAGCGACGTACGAAGAACACCCCCCTGGACCTGGGGAACGCTGGTGTTTTTCCTGCTTCCTAACTCATCAGCTAAGCCTGAACCTTAAAGCTCTCTGGAGGTCCTGGTCCTGGTCCAATGAGCACCAGTGAGATGTTTCAGGTGACCTGGGTGAGTTAGACGAGCAGGGTGGTAGTTGAGGACCGTGTTCTGAGATCATAAAGAGCGCTGTTTCATTATTAACCACTGGATGTTCAGGAGCCGGATACGTGTTGACCTTTGCCCTCTGTCCAATCCACCAGGTCAGATGTCACCATTGACCTGTAGGGAGCTAGCTGCAGAGTACTTTCCCTCGCATCAGTATCTACCGAAGGGCAGTATTTTTATTTTTATTTTTTGAGAAGTTAAAAAAAATTAAATACATGAAACCGACCTACTTGTAACTGTCAGAAGCCTGATCTTAAAAAACTCATCTGAATAATCTAATCTCATACACCATTAACCAGGCGGTTACACAACCGAAGGCACAAACTTTTGTGAAGTTACTGTTAATTTAAATAACAGATTATTCGTGCAAAATAAATGCAAACAACAAGGGAAAAAAATGAAGAGAACCATCTTTGGTTTTGGTTACAGCTGCTGTAGTGCTGTGAATTATGTCTCCCTCATCAACTTTCCACATCAGGGCGTGTCTTCATGAAACGTCTTCATGCACAGAGTTCTTCTTGTTCAAGTGATGAAACTCTGGCTGTTTCCCAACAATTCTCCTTAAAATAAAAGAGTAGATCATAGTTAAGATTAGTTAAGATAAAAGTTATTCCTGAAGCATCTTAACACTTAAAAGAGGAGTGAGGAGGACCTTTAAGATCCTTAGGAGTTTCTTAAGCAGAGGAGAAAATGGACACGCCCACAATCACAGGGAGGAGCCAAGACCTTTTTCTGAAGTTCGGATAAGGACAAAAATGACTTAAAATTAATTAAAATATTAATATTTTAAAATAAAATTAATTCATGAAATTAAATAAATATCTCTGTGATTTGGGTAAAATAAGCCTCTTATCTTAAATTAAAGGTTTATAATATATTATAATTAAGGTCGTTTGTAGTGATGTGCAGGTCACGCATTTTTCATACCCGACCCGACCCACCTGACCCGCTCTAATACAGTGGTGTGAAAAACTATTTGCCCCCCTCCTGATTTCTTATTCTTTTGCATGTTTGTCACACAAAATGTTTCTGATCATCAAACACATTTAACTATTAGTCAAAGATAACACAAGTAAACACAAAATGCAGTTTTTAAATGAGGGGTTTTATTATTTAGGGAGAAAAAAAATCCAAACCTACATGGCCCTGTGTGAAAAGGTAATTGCCCCCTGAACCTAATAACTGGTTGGGCCACCCTTAGCAGCAATAACTGCAATCAAGCGTTTGCGATAACTTGCAACGAGTCTTTTACAGCGCTCTGGAGGAATTTTGGCCCACTCATCTTTGCAGAATTGTTGTAATTCAGCTTTATTTGGGGGTTTTCTAGCATGAACAGCCTTTTTAAGGTCATGCCACAACATCTCAATAGGATTCAGGTCAGGACTTTGACTAGGCCACTCCAAAGTCTTCATTTTGTTTTTCTTCAGCCATTCAGAGGTGGATTTGCTGGTGTGTTTTGGGTCATTGTCCTGCTGCAGCACCCAAGATCGCTTCAGCTTGAGTTGACGAACAGATGGCCGGACATTCTCCTTCAGGATTTTTTGGTAGACAGTAGAATTCATGGTTCCATCTATCACAGCAAGCCTTCCAGGTCCTGAAGCAGCAAAACAACCCCAGACCATCACACTACCACCACCATATTTTACTGTTGGTATGATGTTCTTTTTCTGAAATGCTGTGTTACTTTTACGCCAGATGTAACGGGACACGCACCTTCCAAAAAGTTCAACTTTTGTCTCGTCGGTCCACAAGGTATTTTCCCAAAAGTCTTGGCAATCATTGAGATGTTTTTTAGCAAAATTGAGACGAGCCTTAATGTTCTTTTTGCTTAAAAGTGGTTTGCGCCTTGGAAATCTGCCATACAGGCCGTTTTTGCCCAGTCTCTTTCTTATGGTGGAGTCGTGAACACTGACCTTAATTGAGGCAAGTGAGGCCTGCAGTTCTTTAGATGTTGTCCTGGGGTCTTTTGTGGCCTCTCGGATGAGTCGTCTCTGCGCTCTTGGGGTAATTGTGGTCGGCCGGCCAATCCTGGGAAGGTTCACCACTGTTCCATGTTTTTGCCATTTGTGGATAATGGCTCTCACTGTGGTTCGCTGGAGTCCCAAAGCTTTAGAAATGGCTTTATAACCTTTACCAGACTGATAGATCTCAATTACTTTTGTTCTCATTTGTTCCTGAATTTCTTTGGATCTTGGCATGATGTCTAGCTTTTGAGGTGCTTTTGGTCTACTTCTCTGTGTCAGGTAGCTCCTATTTAAGTGATTTCTTGATTGAAACAGGTGTGGCAGTAATCAGGCCTGGGGGTGACTACAGAAATTGAACTCAGGTGTGATAAACCACAGTTAGGTTATTTTATAACAAGGGGTGCAATCACTTTTTCACACAGGGCCATGTAGATTTGGAGTTTTTTTTCTCCCTTAATAACGTAAACCTTCATTTAAAAACTGCATTTTGTGTTCAATTATGTTATCTTTGACTTTAACGGTTTTTGATGAGCAGAAACATTTAAGTGTGACAAACATGCAAAAGAATAAGAAATCAGGAAGGGGGCAAATAGTTTTTCACACCACTGTATGTGCAGATCAAGCACATGCACCAGCGCCGCCCCCCGACCCATAAATAAACCATGATGTATTTAGTTTATTATCACCAGACTGATCATTGAGACGAAGGAGATTCACTGAGACCTTCCTCTGCTGCTTCACTACACTACACTACACTACACTACACTACACTTCACTACACTACACTACACTACCCTACACTACACTACACTACACTACACTACACTACACTACACTACACTTCGCTACACTACACTACACTTCGCTACACTACAATACACTACGCTACGCTTCGCTTCGCTACGCTACGCTACGCTACACTTCACTACACTACACTACACTACACTACACTACACTACACTTCACTACACTACACTACACTACACTACACTTCACTACACTACACTACACTACACTACACTTCACTACACTACACTACACTACACTTCACTACACTACACTTCACTACACTACACTACACTTCACTACACTACACTACACTACACTACACTTCACTACACTACACTACACTACACTTCACTACACTACACTACACTACACTACACTTCACTACACTACACTACACTACACTACACTACACTTCACTACACTACACTACACTACACTTCACTACACTACACTTCACTACACTACACTACACTACACTTCACTACACTACACTACACTACACTACACTTCACTACACTACACTACACTTCACTACACTACACTACACTACACTACACTACACTTCACTACACTACACTACACTTCACTACACTACACTACACTACACTACACTACACTACACTTCACTACACTACACTACACTTCACTACACTACACTACACTACACTACACTTCACTGCACTGCACTGCACTACACTTCACTGCACTGCACTACACTACACTACACTTCACTACACTACACTACACTTCACTTCACTTCACTACACTACACTACACTACACTTCACTACACTACACTACACTACACTACACTTCACTACACTACACTACACTTCACTACACTACACTACACTACACTTCACTACACTACACTACACTACACTTCACTACACTACACTACACTTCACTACACTACACTACACTACACTACACTACACTACACTACACTTCACTACACTACACTACACTACACTTCACTACACTTCACTACACTACACTACACTTCACTACACTACACTACACTACACTACACTTCACTACACTATACTACACTTCACTACACTACACTACACTACACTTCACTACACTACACTACACTACACTTCACTACACTACACTACACTACACTACACTACACTACACTACACTACACTACACTTCACTACACTACACTTCACTACACTACACTACACTTCACTACACTACACTACACTACACTTCACTACACTACACTACACTACACTTCACTACACTACACTACACTTCACTACACTACACTACACTACACTACACTACACTTCACTACACTACACTACACTACACTACACTTCACTACACTACACTACACTACACTACACTACACTTCACTACACTACACTACACTACACTACACTTCACTACACTACACTACACTACAATTCACTACACTACACTACACTACACTACACTACACTTCACTACACTACACTACACTACACTACACTACACTTCACTACACTACACTACACTACACTACACTACACTACACTACACTTCACTTCACTACACTACACTTCACTACACTACACTTCACTACACTACACTACACTACACTACACTTCACTACACTACACTACACTACACTACACTACACTTCACTACACTACACTACACTACACTTCACTACACTTCACTACACTACACTACACTTCACTACACTACACTACACTACACTACACTTCACTACACTACACTACACTACACTACACTGCACTGCACTGCACTGCACTGCACTACACTTCACTGCACTGCACTGCACTGCACTGCACTACACTACACTACACTACACTACACTTCACTACACTACTCTACACTACACTACACTTCACTACACTACACTTCACTACACTTCACTACACTACACTTCACTACACTTCACTACACTACACTACACTACACTACACTTCACTACACTACACTTCACTTCACTACACTACACTACACTACACTACACTACACTTCACTACACTACACTACACTACACTTCACTACACTACACTACACTACACTACACTACACTTCACTACACTACACTACACTACACTTCACTACACTACACTACACTACACTACACTTCACTACACTACACTACACTTCACTACACTACACTTCACTACACTACACTACACTACACTTCACTACACTACACTACACTTCACTACACTTCACTACACTACACTACACTACACTACACTTCACTACACTACACTTCACTACACTTCACTACACTACACTACACTACACTACACTTCACTACACTACACTACACTACACTTCACTACACTACACTACACTACACTTCACTACACTACACTACACTTCACTACACTACACTACACTTCACTACACTACACTACACTACACTACACTTCACTACACTACACTACACTACACTACACTACACTACACTACACTTCACTACACTACACTACACTTCACTACACTACACTACACTTCACTACACTACACTTCACTACACTACACTACACTACACTTCACTACACTACACTACACTACACTTCACTACACTACACTACACTACACTTCACTACACTACACTACACTACACTACACTTCACTACACTACACTACACTTCACTACACTTCACTACACTACACTACACTTCACTACACTACACTACACTACACTTCACTACACTACACTACACTTCACTACACTACACTACACTACACTACACTTCACTACACTACACTTCACTACACTACACTACACTACACTTCACTACACTACACTACACTACACTTCACTACACTACACTACACTACACTACACTACACTTCACTACACTACACTACACTTCACTACACTACACTACACTACACTTCACTACACTACACTACACTACACTACACTACACTCCACTACACTACACTTCACTACACTACACTACACTACACTACACTACACTACACTACACCTCACTACACTACACTACACTACACTTCACTACACTACACTACACTTCACTACACTACACTACACTACACTACACTTCACTTCACTACACTACACTTCACTACACTACACTTCACTACACTACACTACACTACACTACACTACACTACACTTCACTACACTTCACTACACTACACTACACTACACTACACTTCACTACACTACAATACACTACACTACACTACACTACACTTCACTACACTACACTACACTACACTACACTACACTACACTTCACTGCACTGCACTTCACTGCACTGCACTGCACTACACTACACTACACTACACTTCACTACACTACACTACACTACACTACACTACACTTCACTACACTACACTACACTACACTACACTTCACTACACTACACTTCACTACACTACACTACACTACACTACACTTCACTACACTACACTTCACTACACTACACTACACTACACTACACTACACTACACTTCACTACACTACACTACACTACACTACACTTCACTACACTACACTTCACTACACTTCACTACACTTCACTACACTACACTACACTACACTACACTTCACTACACTACACTGCACTGCACTGCACTGCACTTCACTGCACTGCACTGCACTGCACTGCACTACACTACACTACACTTCACTACACTTCACTACACTACACTACACTACACTACACTTCACTACACTACACTACACTACACTACACTTCACTACACTACACTACACTACACTACACTTCACTACACTACACTACACTTCACTACACTACACTTCACTACACTACACTACACTTCACTACACTACACTACACTACACTACACTACACTTCACTACACTACACTACACTTCACTACACTACACTACACTTCACTACACTACACTACACTACACTTCACTACACTACACTACACTACACTTCACTACACTACACTACACTACACTTCACTACACTACACTACACTTCACTACACTACACTACACTACACTTCACTACACTACACTACACTACACTTCACTACACTACACTACACTTCACTACACTACACTTCACTACACTACACTACACTACACTTCACTACACTTCACTACACTACACTACACTACACTACTTCTAGGCTTTTATTTATTTATACATCAATCAATGAACTCTCAGCGCTCCTTATGATGATGTTTATGTTGGATGTCACACCATCACAACATGCACTTCATTTTCTACTGCACAAGGGCTAAAGTTACTAAGAGGCCGCGGGAGTGTGACTGTACAGATTCCTCTTGTATTAAACACTGATCAGCCAGAACAGTAATATTGATGATCAGTTACACTCACATGCCGGCGGGAACCCAAGGCCAGAAAAGTCAATGCAGAACGTATTCCTGGAAAAACATCAATGCTGGCCACGACAGAAAGGGACGAGAACACGCCGTGCACCACATCCCACAGCACAAAGAGCCCACGGCCCCTGACCCCGCCCTCAAACTCCACAGGATCCCAGTCTGATCAAACCCCATAGGAAACAAGTCTGATCCACTCCGCAACCCAAAACGTCCTGGTGCTAAACACCACAGCCACGCCCAGAGGTCCAGTATTATTCGATTTGATGGTGAAATAAATCACCATCCATCAATCCACAAGGGAAGCCTACACAATACTGGGATTCATATTATTTATATTATTTATTATAATGAATCTGTGTATATTTACAAACACATTACAGGCAGAGTGTCCTGAATTCTGCAGGTGCATGCTGGACATTTTCTGAATTTGTACCAAATACACAAGGTCATGCAGTGGGTTCTCTCCTATTAGATGACACACAGACACAGGCTCGCTCTCTCTCTCTCTCTCTCTCTCTCTCTCTCTCTCTCTCTCTCTCTCTGTGCGCATGCGCTAGGTGTGAGAGAGAGAGCGCGCGTGAATGACTGTTTGGCGTCCTGCCAAGTTCTCTGGAAACTGTCTATTCTATTTTTATTTTATTTTCCTTTAATCAGTAAATGTTTTAGTTTATATAAGTGTGTGTGTGTGTGTGTGTGTGTGTGTGTGTGTGTGTGCGTGTGTGTGTGTGTGCGTGTGTGTGTGTGTGTGACCTGTAAACACTGTGTATCTCAGGACTTTAACACAGCTGGAGGAGACGATAATCACTGATTAATAAAGAACTTCATCCATCCATCTAGTGTATAACACACACCTTACAGTCTAATACACCTGTTCTGATCAGTTCCACTGTCTCTCTCTGTGTGTGTGTTGTATCTGTGTGTGTGTGTGTGTGTGTGTGTGTGTATGTGTGTGAGTGTTGTTACTTTGTGTGTGTGTGTGTGTGTGTGTGTTGTATCTGCTGTAACTCTGGCTGCCTGATTTGATCAAAAGTATCACATTGCGATTATTTAGAGACACTTTTGGTCACCAGGGTCCGGGTTCGATTCCCATCCAGGCTCGATTCCCGTCTGTGTGCATGGAGTTTGCATGTTCTCCCCGTGCTTGGTGGGTTTCCTCCCACAGTCCAAAGACATGTAGGTTAGGATAATTGGCATTCCCAAATTGCTTATAGGTTGTGAATGAGTGTGTGTGTGTGTGTGTGTGTGTGTGTGTGTGTGTGTGTGTGTGTGTGTCCAGCGATGGATTAGCACCCTGTCCAGGATTTACACCGCCTTGTGCCCTAAGAATCCTGTGATAGGCTCCGCCCCCCGTGACCCTGAATACAGGATAAAGAGGGATAGATTAGGGCTGCACGATATATCGAAAAAATATTGTTATCGCGATAATGGCATGCGCGATAACCATATCACAAAGAGTTGCGATAAATACTTTATTTGCCAAGCATTTGTGTGTCCAAATTTGACCAATCAGATGGGCCCTTACTATGTTTATACCCGCTTATATCTTTATATATATATATATATATATATATATCTTTATATATATATATATATATATATATATATATACAGTGGTGTGAAAAACTATTTGCCCCCTTCTTGATTTCTTATTCTTTTGCATGTTTGTTACATTTAAATGTTTCTGCTCATCAAAAACCATTAACTATATGGACCGACGAGACAAAAGTTGAACTTTTTGGAAGGTGCGTGTCCCGTTACATCTGGCGTAAAAGTAACACAGCATTTCAGAAAAAGAACATCATACCAACAGTAAAATATGGTGGTGGTAGTGTGATGGTCTGGAGTTGTTTTGCTGCTTCAGGACCTGGAAGGCTTGCTGTGATAGATGGAACCATGAATTCTACTGTCTACCAAAAAATCCTGAAGGAGAATGTCCGGCCATCTGTTCGTCAACTCAAGCTGAAGCGATCTTGGGTGCAGCAGCAGGACAATGACCCAAAACACACCAGCAAATCCACCTCTGAATGGCTGAAGAAAAACAAAATGAAGACTTTGGAGTGGCCTAGTCAAAGTCCTGACCTGAATCCTATTGAGATGTTGTGGCATGACCTTAAAAAGGCGGTTCATGCTAGAAAACCCTCAAATAAAGCTGAATTACAACAATTCTGCAAAGATGAGTGGGCCAAAATTCCTCCAGAGCGCTGTAAAGGACTCGTTGCAAGTTATCGCAAACGCTTGATTTCAGTTATTGCTGCTAAGGGTGGCCCAACCAGTTATTAGGTTCAGGGCGCAATTACTTTTTCACACAGGGCCATGTAGGTTTGGATTTTTTTTCTCCCTAAATAATAAAACCCCTCATTTAAAAACTGCATTTTGTGTTTACTTGTGTTATCTTTGACTAATAGTTAAATGTGTTTGATGATCAGAAACATTTTGTGTGACAAACATGCAAAAGAATAAGAAATCAGGAGGGGGGCAAATAGTTTTTCACACCACTGTATATAATTTATATCTTTATACTTCATTCTGTCGTGAACTAAGCCCGGATGATCAGAAGACTTAGCGATTAGCCGTTAGCAGCGATTAGCCGTTAGCCGCGATTAGCCGTTAGCCCTTTATAGACGGTAAACCCAAACGCAGAAGCAAGCGAGTAGGCAGGATAACCACGCGAATTAGTTTAAGGACTCTCACAGAAGGGGAGCAAGGGAAAAACACATATTTAACCCGCGTCCTATAGACACACACTCGAATCAGAAAGTAAACAATCTGAACCGACATGGTGAACACAGTGACTAAGCATGTGGTGGTTTGTTTACTCCTCTTATACTTCCGGGGCCTAGTGCCGGTCACGGAGCGCGTGCGTGCATGCTTGCGTGTGACAAATAGTATTTAAAAAAAAAATTTTTTGTTTAATAATATTTATTTTTATGTGTGTGTGTGTGTGCCCTGCGATGGATTGGCACCCTGTCCAGGGTGTACCCCGCCTAGTGCCCGAAGTCTCCTGGGATAGGCTCCAGGTCCCCCGCGACCCTGAACACAGGATTAAGCGGTATAGAAAATGAATGAATGAATATTTATTTTTATTAAAAAACAAACAGGCAAGCCAAAGAGAATATTTAGTTTAAAAGATGCTCTTGTTGTAAGACACTATTGATGAGTGTTACACGGTTACATGTAAATAAACAGTAATGTTTGAAAGTAATTCATATTGTGTTGGCAGGTTTATAGTAACAGCAAACCAGAAGTCAGAATATCTGCTGAGGGGTTTAAGTCATTCATAGTGTTTTGAAGTCTAAATATTTGCAACTTCCTTGACATATAGTTTTTTAGCCTGAATTAGATTTAATTACATCAGACGAATATCTATTACCTGTTTATTTTAGTATCATCATTACATATAAATAAATAAATAAAAAAATAGGCAATAATAATAATAAAATGCATTTCTCTAGGGAAATGTTATATCGCAAGAAATATCGTTATCACAGTATTCAACAACAATATCGCATATTTTCCTAATATCGTGCAGCCCTAATATAGATGAGTGATTAAGAGAGTGAGAGTTTATAATAAAAGTAAGTTTATTAATCTCTTTAAGATTAAATAACTGCAGTTGTTCTGCTCTGGCTGTAACGATGAGCATCAGAAAGCCTGCAGTACATTTTGCAGGTGATTCTGCACCAGGTGCACAAACTCCACATTTTCTTAACATAAAAGTTTAAAAATCACAAACGAATCAAGTACAGCAAGTTTGTACCGCGCTGAGTTCCGTGTTATTGTCATGTTCATGTTCCTGATCTTGTCAGGGATTTCCATGGTTCCTTCTGATTGTTTCTCATGAACCTCCTGAGACACTACAACTTCTCCTCACTGTTTCCTGATAACAGAAACTAATTAGTGTCTTCAAACACTGACGGTCCTCATATGAGACTCACACACTGATATGGAGACGGTGTAGGAGAACGTGTATCTCCTCAAGCAGGAACATTCAGGTCTCAAGAGGTTACAGATGTCTTCAGCTTATATATAACATGTTTAATGGCTGAATGTTTACACAATGATTGTTTATTTAGTTCAAACTATTAGTTCACAGAGGACAACAGACTGACATATGAAGCTTCCACAGTCACGCAAATAGTCAGAGCTGAGTCGTGCACATTTCAAAACACATCTGTAATCTGTCTGTATAGTGTTTATTCTGCAGAGTCCCAAACATCATCCCAAACAATGTCTCATTCCATCTATTCCAAAAACAAAAACGTCTAAGAATCTTTAAGGATCATGTAAATCAACACGTGTTTAAAACCTTAACAAAGTGTTCAGAATAATCCTGTTCACACTGAATCCCGTTCTTCAGTATTGACTCTCAGACCTGCTGACGTGGTTCAGGGTTTTAGGACGCAGCTTCATGATGTCACTGATTGCACCGTCCCATATCGCAGTTTAGATTTTATGTGATTAATTACGCAGCACTAATTTAGTCCTAGGTTTAAACTGTCAGAATTAAATGACTTTTTATTTGTCTAGCGCGTTTAACAACGGACGTCCCCATAATGCAGCTTTACAGAATATATCGATAAATTGCAGATATAAATGTAAACTCAGAAGATTCAGTGCAAAAATGAAGCAAATTCTGGACAGTAGACGTCTCCTGGGTGACATTTAGATTAAAGGAGGAAAAAAAACACTTTTCTGTCTTATTTTATAAAACTTCTTGATTACAACGTCATGGGGAAATGTGTCAGGAGGAATTCAGCAAATATTATTAGTTACTAAAAAACGAGTGCACATGTGACTTGGTGACTTTGGGGGCACAAAGGAAGTAGCGGAGACACTGCTGGGTAAATTTAGGACACATACTTCCTGGAGTGGAGTTAATAATGGAGTTAGTGGAGTTAATAATAAATACACTTAAACTTACTGCGCAGTCAGAGCACACGGAGTTCACCCACTCCATCACTCTCTCCCTCTCTCTCTCTCTCTCTCTCTCCCTCTCTCTCTCTCTCTCCCTCTCTCTCTCTCTCTCTGTCTCTCTGTCTCTCTCTCTCTCTCTATCTCCCTCTCTCTGTCTCTCTCTCTCTCTCTCTCTCTGTCTCTCTCTCCCTCTCTCTCTCTCTGTCTCTCTGTCTCTCTGTCTCTCTCTCTCTCTCTCCCTCTCTCTCTCTGTCTCTCTCTCTCTCTCTCTCTGTCTCTCTGTCTCTCTCTCTCTCTCTCTGTCTCTCTCTCCCTCTCTGTCTCTCTCTCCCTCTCTCTCTCTCTCTGTCTCTCTCTCCCTCTCTCTCTCTGTCTCTCTCTGTCTCTCTCTCCCTCTCTCTCTCTCTGTCTCTCTCTCGCTCTCTCTCTGTCTCTCTCTCCCTCTCTCTCTCTGTCTCTCTCTCCCTCTGTCTCTCTCTCCCTCTCTCTCCGTCTCTCTCTCTCTCTGTCTCTCTCTCCCTCTCTCAGTTCAGTACAGAAGAGTTTTATTGGTATGAATGTTAATAAAAGTGTTACATTGTTGCCAATAATAAATAAAAATAAAATAATAATAATAATAGAAAATAAATAAATAAAAACAAATAATAATAATAATTATAGAAAAGAAAATAATTGGAAGTGTGGATGTGTGAGAAAAATGTGCAGATAATAATGAGACGAATGAATGAAATTTCTCTGATGAGCAAGCCAAGGGTGACGGCGACGGTGGCAAGGAAAAACTCCCTGAGATGGCATTAGGAAGAAACCTTGAGAGGAACCAGACTCAACAGGGAACCCATCCTCATTTGGGTGATAACAGATAGAAATGATATAACATCTTGTGTGTTGTGCAGGTGAAAATTCAATATGACAGAAATTATTTAAATTGACATGAAGACCAGTTCAGCATAGGGACGAGTCAGTAGGTGCAGAGGGCAGATGAGGTCTGGATCACTGGAAGCACAGGAGCAGCATGTGTAGCTCCAACCATCATAAAGCTGAATCCAGCTGGAGCTGGTCCTTCTCTGGACGCCTCAGGAACCTCGCAGGGTCGGCCTTTGTCTACTGAAGCTGGCAAAATCTCCCGATGCCTCGGGATGGGTAGAGAAATACAGAACAGATGGGGAGAATTAGCGTAGTTGCCATTCGGTATAGGTGTACTGGAGTATGAGATTATGGGATGAGTTATGTGTATGCCAGATTAAAAAGATGCGTCTTGAGTCTACTTTTGAACTGAGAAACCGTGTCTGCTCCCCGAACACTGTCTGGAAGGCTATTCCAAAGCTTTGGAGCTAAATATGAAAAAGCCCCGCCCCCTTTTGTAGATTTTGAAATTCTGGGAACTACCAGAAGTCCGGAGCTTTGTGATCTTAAGGCGCGTGGTGGATTGTAGCGTATCAGAAGGTATGTGGGAGCTAAACCATTTAAGGCCTTGTATGTAAGTAATACTATTTTGTAATTTATTCTAAACTGAACAGGTAGCCAGTGCAGGGATGATAATATTGGGGTTATATGATCATATTTTCTGGATCTAGTGAGAACCCTGGCAGCTGCATTTTGGATTAATGAAGCTTGTTTATTGAGGATGCAGGACAACCACCTAGTAATGCATTACAATAGTCCAGTCTGGAGGTCATGAATGCATGAACTAGCTTTTCTGCATCAGATACGGATAAGATGTTCCTAAGTTTAGCAATATTTCGAAGATGGAAAAAGGCTGTTTTTGTGATATTTGAAATGTGATTTTCAAAAGACAAGTTACTGTCTAATATTACGCCCAGGTCTTTTACTGCTGAGCTGGTAGTAACAGTACATCCTTCTAAACGCTGGCTGAATTGTGAAAGCTGTTGTGTGCTGGTTTTTGGGCCAATAAGTAATACCTCTGTCTTATCTGAATTTAATAAAAGAAAGTTATTGGTCATCCAATCTTTTATGTCCTGGACACACTCAGTTAATCTAGACAACTTAGGTATTTCGTCTGGTTTAGTTGAGATATATAATTGGGTATCATCAGCATAACAATGGAAACTAATCCCATGTCTTCTAATGATGTTACCCAAGGGAAGCATGTATATTGAGAACAACAGAGGTCCTAAAACTGACCCTTGTGGGACCCCATATTTCACTGGCATTACACCAGACGGTTCTCCATTTAGAACTACAAAATGGTAGCGATCAGACAGGTAAGATCTAAACCATTTTAATGCCTGTCCCTGAATACCTATATAATTTTGTAAGCGATCTATGAGAATATTATGATCTATAGTGTCGAATGCAGCACTAAGATCAAGCAGGACTAGCAATGAGATGCAGCCTTGGTCTGAAGCTAAAAACAAGTCGTTTGTAATCTTAACTAGTGCAGTTTCTGTGCTATGATGGGGCCTGAAACCTGACTGAAATTCTTCAAGGATGTTGTTATCCTGCAAGAATGTGCAAATTTGAGCTGATACTACTTTTTCTAGTATTTTTGATATGAACGGAAGGTTTGAAATCGGTCTGTAATTTGTTATTTCATTCGCGTCCAAATTAGATTTTTTAAGAAACGGCTTAATAACTGCTAACTTGAAAGGTTTAGGGACGTGACCTAGATGTAATGAAGAATTAATAATGTTTAGAAGTGGTTCTCCAACCGTAAGCATCACTTCTTTTAAAAATCTGGTTGGGATTGGGTCTAACAGGCACGTTGTTGATTTAGCCGAGGTGATGAGTTTATACAGCTCTTCCTGTCCTATACCTGTAAAGCAGTGAAAATCTAAATGTGAAGCTATAAGCTGAACTGGATCGTGAGATACTATTAGAGGTTGAACCTCCATTATTTTCTTCCTGATATTATTGATTTTTTCATTAAAGAAGTCCATAAAGTCTTCACTTCTAAACTGTGATGGGATACTCTCTGCGGGCATCTTAGGTTTTGTTAGGCGAGCCACTGTACTAAATAAGAACCTGGGATTGTTTTGTTTTCTTGCTATCAGTTGGCTAAGATGCTCAGTCCTAGCAGTTTTTAGAGCCTGTCTATAGTTGCACATACTGTCTTTATACGCAATTCGAAAAACTTCTAATTTAGTTTTCCTCCATTTTCGCTCGAGGTTACGGGTTGCTCTCTTTAGGGCGCGAGTATGACTGTTGTACCACGGTGCAAATGTTTTATCTCTGACTTTTTTTAATCTGATGGGAGCAACAGTGTCTAATGTACTGGTAAGAATAGTGCCCATGCTGCTAGTCACTTCATCTAGATCATCTGCATTTAGGGGTCTAATAAGAAATTGGGACAGATCCGGCAGATTACTTGTGAATCTGTCTTTAGTAGTGGGATTCATATTTCTAACAGATTGATAACGTGGGGAGACACAGCTAAGCTGTTCTACGGGTAGAGTATATGTCAGGAGGTGATGATCTGTGATATCATCACTTTGAGGTATGATCTCTATGTTAGAGACATCTATACCATGGGATATAATTAAATCTAGCGTATGATTAAAGCGGTGAGTTGCTCCAATTATATTTTGCTTAACCCCAAAGGAATTTAGTAAATCCATAAATGTGAGTGCTAAAGCGTCGTTAGCATCATCTACATGAATGTTAAAGTCTCCTACTATCAACACTTTGTCAGAGTTAACCAATAGGTCTGATAGCAGATATCCAAATTCTTTAAGAAAATCGCCATATGGCCCCGGGGGTCTGTACACGGTGGCCAGGGTAAAATATAGCAAGGGTTTATTACATATTTCATTTAGTGCAACATTAATGATAAGCACTTCAAATGAATTAAACCTGGGCCTTATTTTCTGGGTAACAGTGAGTACATCATTGTAGATAGTGGCGACACCACCACCGCGACCAATTAGACGGGGCTCGTGCTTATAGAAATATCCTGACGGAGTAGACTCATTCAGACCAAAACATTCATTTGGTTTAAGCCAGGTTTCAGTGAGACAGAGTGCGTCAAGGCAATAATCTGAGATAATTTCATTAACAATAAGTGCTTTAGGCGCAAGGGATCTAATGTTGAGTAGTACAAACTTTAGAGGTGGATTTTGACTACTTATTTTGCCTTTTTCTGGTTTTCTGGTTATCAGATTGTTTCGGGCAAATTTAACAAATTTATTCTTTTTTCTCAGTATTCGGGCAACAGACACAGTTTCTATAGGCCAAGCTATGTGTGTGCGTCTATCACTACGGTGAGTTGAGATGTGGCTAATATGTTTGGAATCTACAGTATGACTTACCGTCAGTCAGATGGTTCGTAGTGTTCTGGAGATGTTGTCAGAGAGGACCGCTGCTCCAGCTCTGCTAGGGTGTAGGCCATCGGTGTGATAGAGCCTAGGACGCTCCCAGAAAACATTCCAGTTATCAACAAAGCGTAATTTCTGTTGTTGACACCAAGATTGTAACCATTCATTAAAGGCAAATAATCTACTGAACTTCTCGATTCCTCGCTGAAATGTGGGAAGCGGTCCAGATACGATGATCCTTGTCGTGGGTGATGTGCTGCGGACCTTCTCAACCAGGCTCCTGAAGTCCTTCTTTAGGATCTCCGTCTGCCTCAGCCTGGTGTCGTTCGTGCCGGCATGAAGAACCACAGCTCCAATGTTCCTCCTCAGGGCAGCAGGCACCTGTGCAGCAACATCAAGAACACGTGCACCAGGTAAACAGCGTGTGTGCACCTTACCTTTAGCTGTGGTAGCACGCACGTGACGAACGATGGAGTCTCCGATGACCAGCGTGTGCCGTCTCGTGGAGAGGAGCGAAGCGGTTTCGGGTCGAGATGTCGAAGACGGGTGGTGGCGGAGGGGGAGAGGTCCTCGCCCGGGGCTTGGCGTGCTTCTTCCGCTGCTGCTGTATCCAGGGTCCGTGGTATCCCGGCGCCGGGGTGTAGGAAAACTGGGTGGGCTGCGTCCTTGGTGTGTTGGACCTGGGCAGAGAAACACGCGGGGTTGAGGTTGTCGGAGAGATTGTGTCACGCAGAGAATTTACCTGGGACAGGTGAGCGTCGGTCCGCGTCGATTCCAGCGTGGCTTTCCGATGCTGTAGCCGGGCCAGCTTCACCTGTAGCTCACGGATCAGCTTCTCCACGGCCTCCAACTCCAAATCCACCGAGTGCAGCTCCAATGGCTCCTCACCTGCACTCAGAGGCAGAATCACAACCGACATGGTGTCTAAACATGGAAAATAATCGGTGTGAAGAAGCGAAAACAAACTTTACAAACAAACGTGATAGCCGGGCTAACGGGCTAGCGATGCTAATGCTAATTAGCGATGCTAATGCCGGCTAAAAGCGGTGTGGTGCAAAACAATTAAAACTTAACGATATAACACGCGTTTCGAGTAAATATATTATAAGATACTTATCCGTTTTATGTACACTCTTCGTAAGGGGACGAAAAAGTTTAAAAGTTGGTCGGTATGGCGGAGCTCGGAAAAAAGCAGCGTCTCAGCGTCCTCGTACAAGGGTTGCCAGATCGACACCAATTATAATTCACCAATTATAATCAGCGGGAATCGGCCTAATTCTGCCCTACATGCGTTAATTGGTGTTTTTCTCTGAACTTTGAGGAGATTTCTACAGAATTCTGCATGCAGGGACTCTGTGGGATGTTTGGCCCAGCGAGTGTAGTCGTGTTTACTGAGTCGACCCCAGACCTCACATCCGTACAGCGCAATAGGTGCGATGATGCTATCAACACATTTTACACCAGATTCTAATTGGGATGTGTATTTTGTAGAATCTTTTCTTAATTGCATATAGAGCTCTTCGTGCTTTTTCTTTCACTGCATTCACTCCCAGATCGAAGCCTCCGGAGGCGCTGAGTTTCAGTCCCAGGTAGTCGTAATGTAACGTGTGTTCTAGGGCGGAGTTTCCCAGAGTGAACATGTGTCTGTTTATCTGAGATCTGGCCTTTTTTTGGAAGATGATAATTTAGGTTTTTGCTAGATTGACTGTCAGGGCCCAGTTCTGACAGAACCGCTCCAGCAGGTCCAGGTGCCGCTGTAAGCCGTGTTCAATAGGAGACAGCAGCACCAGGTCGTCTGCGTAGAGCAGAAATTTGACTTCTGTATTGTTTAGTGTCCAGGAGCTGCAGATTGTTCCAGTAACATCGCTAACTCATTAATGTAAATATTGAACAGAGTTGGACTCAAGCTGCAGCCCTGTCTCACCCCACACCCTGTCTCACCCCCACACCCTGTCTCACCCCACGCCCTGTCTCACCCCCACACCCTGTCTCGCCCCACGCCCTGTCTCACCCCACGCCCTGTCTCGCCCCACACCCTGTCTCGCCCCACGCCCTGTCTCGCCCCACGCCCTGTCTCGCCCCACGCCCTGTCTCGCCCCACGCCCTGTCTCGCCCCACGCCCTGTCTCGCCCCACGACCCTTGAGTAAAGTATTCTGTCCTTTTCTTGCCGAGTTTTATGCTGCATTTGTTGTTCGAATAGATGGACTTGATGATGTCATATACTTTACCCCCTATTCCACTTTTTAAAACCTGATAAAATAATCCTGTGTGCCAAATCGAATCAAATGCTTTTTTAAAGTCTACAAAACATGCAAAAATGTTGTTATTGCTTTTTTGGTGAAGATGTTGGTTGATGAGTGTGTGTAGGGTGTAAATATGATCAGTGGTGCGATGGTTTGGTAGAAAGCCGATCTGACTCTTACTCAGGACGCTGTGTTCGATAAGGAAGGCCTGGATCCGGGTGTTGATGATGCAGCAGAACACCTTCCCCAGATTACTGCTCACACAGATGCCCCGCTAGTTATTAGGGTCTAATTTGTCTCCACTCTTATGAATTGGGGATATAAACCCCCGGGTCCAGGCGTCAGGAGGAGAACCAGCTTGAAGAACCAGGTTGAAGAGCCTCAACACAGCACTCTTCATTACAGGAGTGCTGTGTTTAAGCATCTCTGTCCTGATGCTGTCTGGACCACACGCCTTCTTGTCTTTAAGGTTTTTCAGTGCATCACTCAGTTGGTCTGGTGTAATTTGGTAATCAAGCGGGTTTTGGTTATTTTTTATGATGGTTTCTAAATTTTCTAGTTTATTTTGGATTACTTTTTGATTTGTTGTAAGATTTTGTGGGGAGATTCCTTTAAAAAGTGATTCAAAATAGGTTGTCCATATTTTTGGATCTTTTATTGATGTGTCCTGCGTGTGTGTCGGGTTTAGGCTGTTCCATTTTTCCCAGAACTGGTTTTCATTGATGGATTCTTCAGTTTCTCTTAATGTCTGATGGTAGTGCTGTTGTTTTTTCTTCTGAAGTAACTGTTTATAGTTCTTCAGTGTTTCACAGTATTTTTCTCTGAGTTCAGGGTTTTGTGTGTGTGTGTGTGTGTGTGTGTGTGTGTGTGTGTGTGTGTGTGTGTGTGTGTGTGTGTGTGTTTTTGGTTGGATAGCTGTCGGAGCTGTTTTCTTCCCCATCAAACCATTTTTCAGTGTTGGATTTTTGTTTCTGGTGTTTGTGTGTTTTACACAGATTAGCTTTAGTTGCTGCTACTGTATGTGGTAAATGTGATTGATTTGCTCTACTGCGAGGTTTCTCTGTCTCTCTCTCTCTCTCTCTCCCTGTGCTGTTAACATACAATAGAGAAATTAAATTTCACAGGTTTTGCTTTAAAAAATGGTACCAGTTTGTTTTTCCTTTCATTAAAGAACAGTTCACTGGGAAATAACACACACACACACACACACACACACACACACACACACACACACACACAGGGGAATGTTAGATTAATTCCCACTGTACCGCAGACTTACTGTAATGATACGCCAGTATTCTCCCCTTTTAATTCAATTCAATTCAATTCAGTTTTATTTGTATAGCGCTTTTAACAATTGACATTGTCTCAAAACAGCTTTACACAATCAAAAGAATTATTTACGTTTGTATGGAATGTGAATATGTATGAATCAAAATGTTCAGATATTCCCTGGCGAGCAAGCCCGAGGGCGACAGTGGCAAGGAAAAACTCCCTGAGACGGTAATAGGAAGAAACCTTGAGAGGAACCAGACTCGACAGGGAACCCATCCTCATCTGGGTGAAACAGATAGCAGGAAATGATCTGCATTTATACAGTGTTAAGTGTTAGGTTCAGCTATAATAGTTGATGTTAATTGATGTTATAATACTTGATGTAAAATGGAGTCCAGTAGTTATTCGAGACTCAGATAGACTTGTAGAAAGTTCCAGTCCTGAACTATCGAATTGTCAAGTCCTCAGAGAAACAGCTGACAACACCAGTCGAGCCCAGAACCATCTTCTAAGTATAGAGAATCATCCCCAGACACCAGACGCATCCTAAAGAGACACACGGGGCATCCATGCGATGAGACCTCCAACCAGAAACCGGGCACCAGGATGGACCAGACAGGTCCGGAGGGCAGTGGGAGTCTGGATCACTGGCAGCTCAGGAACCACATGTGTAGCTCGACAGAGAGAGAGAGAGAGAAAGAGTGAAAGGGGGAGACAGGGGGAGAGAGGAAAGAGAAAGAGGGGGAGGAAGAGAAGAGGAGGAGAGATTGCAATTAGGTATGGTCACAGTCACAATGTCTAATGTGAATGTATATTTACTGTAGAGTGCAAGCAGGGACTCCGGCAGGACTAACTATGACAGCATAACTAAAAGGGAGAGCCAGAAGGAAACACAAACATGAGGGCTCCCTGAGATGTAAAGCAAACAATCACCTCACCGTCAACAAACCTGAGTGATCAAATGAGACTGAGGAAGACAGCATCTAAAACATACCAGTTCACCATAATACTCTACGTCCATGAGTCCCCCAGATCTGCTTTACCTTATGGCAAATCTATTTATAAAAATGCTTGGCTAAATAAATAGGTTTTTAGCCTAGACTTAAACACTGAGACTGTGTCTGAGTCCCGAACACTATTTGGAAGACTATTCCATAATTTTGGGGCTTTGTAAGAAAAAGCTCTGCCCCCAGCTGTAGTTTTCATAATACGCGGTACTGATAAGCAGCCTGCATCCTTTGACCGAAGTAGGCGTGGCGGATCGTAAGACACTAGCAGTTCGCTCAGATACTGCGGCGCGAGACCATTTAATGCCTTATATGTCAAGAGTAGTATTTTAAAATCAATGCGAAATTTCACAGGGAGCCAATGCAGTGAAGATAGGATAGGGGTGATGTGCTCATATCTTCTGGTTCTAGTGAGGACTCTCGCTGCTGCATTTTGGACTAGCTGAAGCTTGTTTATGCACCTAACTGAACAACCAGACAGTAAGGCATTACAATAGTCCAACCTAGAAGTGATAAAAGCATGAACTAGTTTTTCTGCATCATTTAGCGACAATATATTTCTTATTTTGGCGATATTTCTAAGGTGAAAGAATGCTATCCTGGTGATATTATCTACATGAGCTTCAAATGAAAGGCTGGAATCTATAATCACGCCGAGGTCTTTTACTGTTGCACTTGACGGAACAGAAAGGCCATCTAAAGTTACGGTGTGATCTAAGATTTTACTTCTAGCTGTATGCGGTCCTATGACTAGAACTTCTGTCTTATCCGGATTAAGCAGAAGGAAGTTAATTAGCATCCAATTTCTTATGTCCTGAACACATTGCTCAACTTTAGTAAGATGGTTTTTCTCATCAGGTTTTGTTGAGACATATAACTGTGTGTCGTCAGCATAACAATGAAAACTAATACCATGCTTACGGATTATGTTGCCCAGAGGAAGCATGTAAAGGGAAAAAAGCAGTGGGCCTAAAACTGAACCCTGCGGAACAATTGACTCCATGCCTCGTGCCCTTGGCCTGATCCCAAACCAGGGCATCTGTTCAGATCCTCTTATACAGACTTCTCTGCAGGAAAACAAATGTTCCTGGTGAGTTCCGGATGATACACACACACACACACACACACACACACACACACACACACACACACACACATACACACACCTACCCACAGTAATTCTAAGATAAATGAAGACTAGATGAGTGCTAATCTAATATATAGTTATGTCTAATATGTCGAATGAGTTGTTATGCACCAGTGTAAAGCTACAGCTCCACTAAAATCGAGAGAATAATAAGTGAACTACGATGGTGCAGTTGATTTGATAACATTAATTCATTCATAATTTTTTTATCACTGAACTATAGATTACGTTGCTTTAAGCAGAACTATCACAGGAATTAATAACTGCTATAAACATGAACATATTTAAGTGTTTTATAAATAGTGATTTAGTTGATTTAAGTCGGTCAGTACGGCAAAAATATCACATCGTGATCCCGATACATGATAACCAGCTTCACCAGTGAACACAACCCAAAACATAAAGGCTTCAACTTTTTACTTTCATGTGTACAAAATTATATTTAAGGGGTGAGGATATAATTTTAAACACTGAATCACCTGCTAAAATTAACTTTTGTTAATAGATAAAGAACTGAATAAATAGTTTAAAGATGTTATCTATATAAATAAAAGTAAAGTTTTACCTGTCCATTGGGTCAGAACTCTTATATCTTCGAAACCTAAATGTTGAGTAAAAGTGATGTTATGATCAGTTATGTGTCGGATTTTGTCACATCAAACATTTTTTTTCCCTCGTGGTGGGCGTGGCTATACGCATCACTCAACAGAGCCAATCCACGCAATAGCAAATACTTACTACAGTTATAGTATAAATAAAATACTAACAAAATACTACATTTACTTTTATGCATTTGGCAGAGGCTCTTATCCAGAGTGACTTACAGTATAAACAGTACTTAAAGTTGGTCAGTGGACAGATACAGAACTCAGTCTGTCACACACAGTTACACACAGTTAGGAAGATTTATTACAGTAGCTTACTAGACTTCAATTTCAATTCAATTTTATTTGTATAGCGCTTTTAACAATTGACATTGTCTCAAAACAGCTTTACACAAGCAAAAGAATTATTTAAGTTTGTATGGAATGTGAATTCAATTCAATTCAATTCAATTTTATTTATATAGCGCTTTTAACAATGGTCATTGTCTCAAAGCAGCTTCACAAAAATTAAAGAAATTTAACAAAAAAAAAAAAATAATAATAATAATAAATAAAAATAATAATAATAATAATAAAAAAATAATAATAATAATAATAATAAAAATAAAATAATTGGAAGTGTGGATGTGTGAGAAAAATGTGCAGATAATAATAATGAGACGAATGAATGAAATTTCTCTGATGAGCAAGCCAAGGGTGACGGCGACGGTGGCAAGGAAAAACTCCCAGAGATGGCATTAGGAAGAAACCTTGAGAGGAACCAGACTCAACAGGGAACCCATCCTCATTTGGGCGACAACAGATAGAAATGATATAACATCTTGTGTGTTGTGCAGGTGAAAATTCAATATGACAGAAATTATTTAAATTGACATGAAGACCAGTTCAGCATAGGGACGAGTCAGTAGGTGCAGAGGGCAGATGAGGTCTGGATCACTGGAAGCACAGGAGCAGCATGTGTAGCTCCAACCATCATAAAGCTGAATCCAGCTGGAGCTGGTCCTTCTCTGGATGCCTCAGGAACCTCGCAGGGTCGGCCTTTGTCTACTGAAGCTGGCAAAATCTCCCGATGCCTCGGGATGGGTAGAGAAATACAGAACAGATGGGGAGAATTAGCGTAGTTGCCATTCGGTATAGGTGTACTGGAGTATGAGATTATGGGATGAGTTATGTGTATGCCAGATTAAAAAGATGCGTCTTGAGTCTACTTTTGAACTGAGAAACCGTGTCTGCTCCCCGAACACTGTCTGGAAGGCTATTCCAAAGCTTTGGAGCTAAATATGAAAAAGCCCTACCCCCTTTTGTAGATTTTGAAATTCTGGGAACTACCAGAAGTCCGGAGTTTTGTGATCTTAAGGCGCGTGGTGGATTGTAGCGCATCAGAAGACTGGTTAGGTATGTGGGAGCTAAACCATTTAAGGCCTTGTATGTAAGTAATACTATTTTGTAATTTATTCTAAACTGAACAGGTAGCCAGTGCAGGGATGATAATATTGGGGTTATATGATCATATTTTCTGGATCTAGTGAGAACCCTGGCGGCTGCATTTTGGATTAATGAAGCTTGTTTATTGAGGATGCTGGACAACCACCTAGTAATGCATTACAATAGTCCAGTCTGGAGGTCATGAATGCATGAACTAGTTTTTCTGCATCAGATACGGATAAGATGTTCCTAAGTTTAGCAATATTTCGAAGATGGAAAAAGGCTGTTTTTGTGATATTTGAAATGTGATTTTCAAAAGACAAGTTACTGTCTAATATTACGCCCAGGTCTTTTACTGCTGAGCTGGTAGTAACAGTACATCCTTCTAAGCGCAGGCTGAATTGTGAAAGCTGTTGTGTGCTGGTTTTTGGGCCAATAAGTAATATCTCTGTCTTATCTGAATTTAATAAAAGAAAGTTATTGGTCATCCAATCTTTTGTCCTGGACACACTCAGTTAATCTAGATAACTTAGGTATTTCGTCTGGTTTAGTTGAGATATATAATTGGGTATCATCAGCATAACAATGGAAACTAATCCCATGTCTTCTAATGATGTTTCCCAAGGGAAGCATGTATATTGAGAACAACAGAGGTCCTAAAACTGACCCTTGTGGGACCCCATATTTCACTGGCATTACACCAGACGGTTCTCCATTTAGATCTACAAAATGGTAGCGATCAGACAGGTAAGATCTAAACCATTTTAATGCCTGTCCCTGAATACCTATATAATTTTGTAAGCGATCTATGAGAATATTATGATCTATAGTGTCGAATGCAGCACTAAGATCGAGCAGGACTAGCAATGAGATGCAGCCTTGGTCTGAAGCTAAAAACAAGTCGTTTGTAATCTTAACTAGTGCAGTTTCTGTGCTATGATGGGGCCTGAAACCTGACTGAAATTCTTCAAGGATGTTGTTATCCTGCAAGAATGTGCAAATTTGAGCTGATACTACTTTTTCTAGTATTTTTGATATGAACGGAAGGTTTGAAATCGGTCTGTAATTTGTTATTTCATTCGCGTCCAAATTAGATTTTTTTAAAGAAGCGGCTTAATAACTGCTAACTTGAAAGGTTTAGGGACGTGACCTAGATGTAATGAAGAATTAATAATGTTTAGAAGTGGCTCTCCAACCGTAAGCATCACTTCTTTTAAAAATCTGGTTGGGATTGGGTCTAACAGGCACGTTGTTGATTTAGCCGAGGTGATAAGTTTATACAGCTCTTCCTGTCCTATACCTGTAAAGCAGTGAAAATCTAAATGTGAAGCTATAGGCTGAACTGGATCGTGAGATACTATTAGAGGTTGAACCTCCATTATTTTCTTCCTGATATTATTGATTTTTTCATTAAAGAAGTCCATAAAGTCTTCACTTCTAAACTGTGATGGGATACTCTCTGCGGGCATCTTAGGTTTTGTTAGGTGAGCCACTGTACTAAATAACAACCTGGGATTGTTTTGGTTTCTTGCTATCAGTTGGCTAAGATGCTCAGTCCTAGCAGTTTTTAGAGCCTGTCTATAGCTGCACATACTGTCTTTATACGCAATTCGAAAAACTTCTAATTTAGTTTTCGTCCATTTTCGCTCGAGGTTATGGGTTGCTCTCTTTAGGGCGCGAGTATGACTGTTGTACCACGGTGCAAGTGTTTTATCTCTGACTTTTTTCAAATATTCATTTGGTTTAAGCAAGGTTTCGGGTGAGACAGAGTGCGTCAAGGCAATAATCTGAGATAATTTCATTAACAATAAGTGCTTTAGGCGCAAGGGATCTAATGTTGAGTAGTCCAAACTTTAGAGGTGGATTTTGACTACTTATTTTGCCTTTTTCTGGTTTTATGGTTATCAGATTGTTTCGGGCAAATTTAACAAATTTATTCTTTTTTCTCAGTATTCGGGGAACAGACACAGTTTCTATAGGACAAGCTATGTGTGTGCGTCTATCACTACGGTGAGTTGTGATGTGGCTAATATGTTTGGAATCTACAGTATGACTTACCGCCAGTCAGATGGTTCGTAGTGTCCTGGAGATGTTGTCAGAGAGGACCGCTGCTCCAGCTCTGCTAGGGTGTAGGCCATCGGTGTGATAGAGCCTAGGACGCTCCCAGAAAACATTCCAGTTATCAACAAAGCGTAATTTCTGTTGTCGACACCAAGATTGTAACCATTCATTAAAGGCAAATAATCTACTGAACTTCTCGATTCCTCGCTGAAATGTGGGAAGCGGTCCAGATACGACGATCCTTGTCGTGGGTGATGTGCTGCAGACCTTCTCGACCAGGCTCCTGAAGTCCTTCTTTAGGATCTCCGTCTGCCTCAGCCTGGTGTCGTTCGTGCCGGCATGAAGAACCACAGCGCCAATGTTCTTCCTCAGGGCAGCAGGCACCTGTGCAGCAACATCAAGAACACGAGCACCAGGTAAACAGTGTGTGTGTGCACCTTACCTTTAGCTGTGGTAGCACGCACGTGACGAACGATGGAGTCTCCGATGACCAGCGTGTCGTGTGCCGTCTCGCGGAGAGGAGCGAAGCGGTTTCGGGTCGAGATGTCGAAGATGGGTGGTGGCGAAGGGGGAGAGGTCCTCGCCCGGGGCTTGGCGTGCTTCTTCCGCTGCTGCTGTATCCAGGGTCCGTGGTATCCTGGCGCCGGGGTGTAGGAAAACTGGGCGGGCTGCGTCCTTGGTGTGTTGGACCTGGGCAGAGAAACACGCGGGGTTGAGATTGTCGGAGAGATTTTACCTGGGACAGGTGAGCGTCGGTCCGTGACGATTCCAGCATGGCTTTCCGCTGCTGTAGCCGGGCCAGCTTCACCTGTAGCTCACGGATCAGCTTCTCCACGGCCTCCAGCTCCAAATCCACCGAGTGCAGCTCCAATGTCTCCTCACCTGCAGTCAGAGGCAGAGTCACAACCGACATGGTGTCTAAACACAGAAAATAATCGGTGTGAAGAAGCGTAAACAAACTTTACAAACAAACGTGATAGCCGGGCTAACGGGCTAGCGATGCTAATGCCGGCTAAAAGCGGTGTGCTGCAAAACAATTAAAACTTAACGATATAACACGCGTTTCGAGTAAATATATTATAAGATACTTATCCGTTTTATGTACACTCTTCGTAAGGGGACGAAAAAGTTAAAAAATTGGTCAGTATGGCGGAGCTCGGAAAAAAGCAGCGTCTCAGCGTCCTTCAATTCACAGCTCTCAATTCAATTCACATTCATGAATGTGTATGAATCAAAATGATCAGATAGTCCCTGGTGAGCAAGCCCGAGGGTGACAGTGGCAAGGAAAAACTCCCTGAGATGGTAATAGGAAGAAACGTTGAGAGGAACCAGACTCAAACAGGGAACCTATCCTCATCTGGGTGAAACAGATAGCAAGAAATTATCTGCATTTATACAGTGTGTTAGGTGGCAGCAGTTCAGCTATAATAGTTGATGTTAATTGATGTTAAAATGTAGTCCAGTAGTTATTGGAGACTCAGATAGACTTGTAGAAAGTTCCAGTCCTGAACTATCGAATTGTCAAGTCCTCAGAGAAACAGCTGACAACACCAGTCGAGGCCAGAACCGTCTTCTAAGTAGATAGAATCATCCCCAGACACCAGACGCATCCCAAAGAGACACACGGGGCATCCATGCGACGAGACCTCCAACCAGAAACGGGGCACCAGGATGGATCAGACAGGTCCGGAGGGCAGAGGGAGTCTGGATCACTGGCAGCTCAGGAACCACATGTGTAGCTCGACAGAGAGAGAGAGAAAGAGTGAAAGGGGGAGACAGGGGGAGAGAGGAAAGAGAAAGAGGGGGAGAAAGAGAAGAAGAGGAGAGATGGCAATTAGGTATGGTCACAGTCACATAATGTATAATGTGAATGTATATTTACTGTAGAGTGCAAGCAGGGACTCCGGCAGGACTAACTATGACATCATAACTAAAAGGGAGAGCCAGAAGGAAACACAAACATGAAGGGGAACTGAGATGTAAAGCAAACAATCACCTCACCGTCAACAAACCTGAGTGATCAAATGAGCGTGAGAAAGACAGCATCTAAACATACCAGTTCACCATAATGCTCTACGTCCATGAGTCCCCCAGATCTGCTCCTTTACCTTATGGCAAATCTATTTATAAAATGCTTGGCTAAATAAATAGGTTTTTAGCCTAGACTTAACCACTGAGACTGTGTCCGAGTCCCGAACACTATTTGGAAGACTATTCCATAATTTTGGGGCTTTGTAAGAAAAAGCTCCGCCCCCAGCTGTAGTTTTCCTAATACGCGGTACTGACAAGCAGCCTGCATCCTTTGACCGAAGTAGGCGTGGCGGATCGTAAGACACTAGCAGTTCGCTCAGATACTGCGGCGCGAGACCATTTAATGCTTTATATGTCAAGAGTAGTATTTTAAAATCAATGCGAAATTTCACAGGGAGCCAATGTAGTGAAGATAGGATAGGGGTGATGTGCTCATATCTTCTGGTTCTAGTGAGGACTCTCGCTGCTGCATTCTGGACTAGCTGAAGCTTGTTTATGCACCTAACTGAACAACCAGACAGTAAGGCATTACAATAGTCCAACCTAGAAGTAATAAAAGAATGAACTAGTTTTTATGCATCGTTTAGCGACAATATATTTCTTATCTTGGCAATTTTCTGAGGTGAAAGAATGCTATCCTGGTGATATTATCTACATGAGCTTCAAATGAAAGGCTGGAATCTATAATCACGCAGAGGTCTTTTACTGTTGCACTTGATGGAACAGAAAGGCCATCTAAAGTTATGGTGTGATCTAAGATTTTACTCCTAGCTGTATGCGGTCCTATGACGAGAACTTCTGTCTTATCCGGATTAAGCAGAAGGAAGTTAATTAGCATCCAATTTCTTATGTCCTGCACACATTGCTCAACTTTAGTAAGCTGGTTTTTCTCATCAGGTTTTGTTGAGACGTATAGCTGTCGTCAGCATAACAATGAAAACTAATACCATGCTTACAGATTATGTTGCCCAGAGGAAGCATGTAAAGGGAGAAAAGCAGTGGGCCTAAAACTGAACCCTGCGGAACGCCAAATTCCACTAGAGAACATGCAGAATAATCACCATTTAAGTCTACATACTGATAACGATCGGTCAAATAGGATCTGAGCCAGGAGAGGGCTGTACCCTTAATTCCTACTACATTTTCTAATCTGTGAAGAAGAATAGCATGATCAATGGTGTCAAAAGCTGCACTGAGGTCGAGTAATACAAGCATAGTTACACAACCCTGATCAGAGGCCAATAGGAGGTAATTTACTACTTTAACGAGTGCTGTTTCTGTGCTGTGATGAGGCCTAAATCCTGACTGATACAGTTCATGTATGCCATTTCTATGTAGATATGAGCATAGCTGCTCCGCTACTATCTTTTCCAGAATCTTAGCGATAAAGGGGATGTTTGATATTGGCCTGTAATTGGACAGCTGACAGGGGTCGAGGTCAGGTCGACTTGCATAAGAAGCGTGTTTAATTGGTAATGATTTCGCTATTAAACACTAATAAATACATGAATGACAATAAATTATGTTTAATGGCACAATTCTAACTTCATCAGATTCAGTGATTTATCCTTTATGCTGATGAAGCGATTAATAGGATGTGAACACGTGCACAAGCAGGTTGTCTTCATCTTAAAGAGCTGCTTCACTCAGCACCAATGATCGTCCTCCACATGGTACAGAGAGGGAGAGGGAGAGAGAGGGAGAGAAAGAGGGGGGGAGAGAGAGGGAGGGAGAGAGGAAAGGAAAGGTGACCGGAGACGGATCATTAATCCTAAGCACTTTGTTTTGACAAATGAAGAGCAGAGAGAGAGAGATGGAGAGAGTGAGAGATGCTGCAGTCGCGGATCCGATGGAGCGAGAGAAGATTATATAAGAGTTAATTTAAAGGACGCACAAACACACACACACACACACACACACAGTGTTGTTTTACGCGGTGGTTTGGATTAGCAGCTAGCGAGATGCCTGCGTTTGTCTGATTTCTCTTCACATCAGCACAGCATGAACGACAGAGCTGAGGACGGAGGAGAGAGCTGGATGGAGGACCAGTGGGAGAAATGGTACAGATGAGGCTGTGTGTGTGTGTGTGTGTGTGTGTGTGTGTAACGATGGCAACACACTGTTTTTACAGCATCTCTAAGGGACGCCCTTGACTGAGAGTAACCCTGTGTGTGTGTGTGTGTGTGTGTGAATTGTACTAAAGGTGACAGGTGTTAGATAAATCAGTTAAACAGCGTGTATTGGCGTTGGATTCACCTCTGGGACACTCAGCACTCGGCCTGCAGATGATTAAAGTTACATATGAATTATTCATGATCTGATTATTTAGGTTTGGGTTTTATGGCTCGTGTTTCAGTGTTTAAACGCTTTGATCTCCTCATGGTGCTGCATGTGAGATAAACGCTTGGTGAAATCGCAGTGGTTCTCTTAGCAACAAGGTCAGCGCTGCTGCAGAACTGGGTTAGTTGCTGCGTAACTTATTAGTGTGTGTGTGTGTGTTCAGCATGGGTGTTTCTTTCGTCATATGTCAGGATTTATTTTCATCATGTTGATCGTGTGGGGACACTTTCAAGTTGTGGCTACAAAGAACATTAATAAAGTAAAAAAATCTAAGAAAGTTATTTTTTTCTGAGAAGAATCTAGAAGATTCTGCTCCATGTTGACATGTTGACCCATATTGTCGGCTGCACGACCCTCCCGCTCCGACCGCGTCCCAGAGCCGCTCTATCGGTGACTGTGGAGGCCTTGTGACTACACTGACCTCACTGTCATGTTCAAGAACCCAGTTTTAGATAACTTTAGCTTTGTGACACGACACGTTCTCCTGTGATCATAAAGGGATGAGATACAATACTCAGACAGGCTGAATTGGTACTCATTTGGTACTAAGGAGCCCAAAGTCTGCCAAGAAACCGTATCTGCCCCACACCATTACACCACCAGCACCACCAGTCTGGACCGCTGATACACGGCAGGATGGATCCATGCTCTCATGATGTGGAGATGTCGTCCCATGTGGAGGACGATCATGGTGTCTATGCCAAATTCTCGAGCATCTGAATGTCGCAGCGCAATTCAAGCCTCGTCAGACCAGGTGAAGTTCTTCTGATCTTCTTGTGTCTGACTTTGGTGAGCCCATGTGATCTGTATCCTCAGTTCCCTGTTCCTACCTGACAGGAGCGACACCCGGTGTGGTCTTGTGCTGCTGTAGCACATCTGCTCCAAGGGATGCGTCATATTTGAGTTACTGACCCAGTCTGGCTGTTCTCCTCTGACCTCTGGCATCAACAAGGCATTATGACCCCGAGAATTGGCCTCACTGGGGATTTTTATCTTTTTCACACCGTTCTCTGGAAACCATAGAGATGGTTGTTTGTGAAAATCCCAGTGGATCAGCAGTTTGGGAAATATTCAGACCAGTCCGTCTGACATCAACAGCCACACCATGCTCAGAGTCAGAGTTCTTCCTCGTTATGACGTTCAGTTTGAACTTCACCGTGTCTACATTCCTTAATCGACCGAGTTGCTGCCATGCGATTGGCTGATTAGATATTTGTGTTAACACGCAGTCGAGCAGGTGTACCTAATGAAGTAGCAGATAAGTGTATAGTTCTCCATCTAGTCATTTTGAAAATGTTTTTTTTTTTTTAATAATGTGATCAGGGCACGTTTCAGACTTCAAGATCAAATGCAGAAATGAGCTATAAAATAATCTTACTACATTATGCACCCCTGTGTATTTTCACGCTAGTCAAATACACAGCCGTCCTGTTGCGTAACAAGCTGGTAAGTCTTGAGCAGCAGCGCGTGGGCTCACATCTCACGGTGCTGAATCGCTGGTGTAACTCCAGCCCTATCTGCCACGTATAATGTGAGTCAAACTCAGATCTAAAAACGATTCAGAAACACACAGCGTGTTCCTCTTTAGTGTGAGTCAGTGAGTAAATCCAAATCCCAAAATGCCTCGACCAGTGTAGAGATTTACGTATGTGTTAGGAAAAGAAAAAGTCAAGGAGCTCAAACACTGGAGACATGTGGGATCGGTGTTCTGCACTGACTGGTGTAAATCAGACCCCTCCCTTTGTTCCACTGATTGAGGTGTCACTCAGCAAACCCTTAAAGCTTCCTCTCTCAGTCATCACCAGCTGGGTTTTGCTCAGCGATTCATCCAGACGACTGAGCAGTAATGCTGTGCTGATCTTCAGTGCTGCACTGCTGATAACAGTGAGTTTGAAATTGCTGTAAAGTAGGACTCATGCTCATGTGCACAATGTCTGAGTCTGGATTTGTAGATGAGCATCAGTTCTCAACACAGATGTTTCATGCTCAGACTGCACAGTAATGCCAGTGGAAATCAGAGATAATTTGGCAGGAATGATCATGAAAATGTCCAGTGTGAAAGTAAATGGATGGCCTGGCTTCTAAAACCAGTGTAAAACCCCAAACCTGGCTGGGTTTAATGTTAACGTTAGATCTGATCAGTGTATGTGGTTGCTTCTGAATCTCTGAGGCTGACTGCAGTGTCAGGGTTACCATCATTCTGTCCAGCAGTGACCAGGGGTGAGTCTGAATGTGTCTCCACAAGCTCACAGGCTAAGGGGGAAAAGGTTTAGGATGGCCAACCTCATGATGGCGGTGCCCCCGGTTAGTCTCGACCACAAATGTGTTGTTTCCTGTGATTCCTCTAGTGCTGCACACTGCTCAAGCACAGCCCACAGGTGCTCACATCTCATTCTGAAAGAGCTTGAGACCGCCAGCTACATCAGCCACACGAGCAGCACACTGGTGTTGTTACTCAGTGGATTTACACTCTGTTGCTGTCTGACCCTCTGTGATGAGGTTAATCGAACCAGCAGTCCTGGCACTAGGGCACTCTCAGCCAGTTTGATCCAAGACCAAAGCCAGTTATGATTGGTTTGGTATAGGTGCAGGGAGGCAGCACTATTAAACTTGCCACATGCAGATTATACCAGGGTGAGTCTTTGGGTCTGTAACCCTCGAGAGGAGAACACGGTGTGCTCAAGTAAACTAAAACGTCTTGAAATGATGACCGACTACTTAAACAATATTGTACGTGGTGGTTTCCTCTAACCGTCTGCCAAGTTTCTGACTTCTCTTGCCCACTCTTCCCTCCGTGTGGGGTTCTTGTGTGTACAGCTTGATTCTAATCCTCCTAAAGTACTTTACATTAGGATTGAGCTCTACTGAAGCCGGGCCAATGCATAACCCCCTCCAAACCCTAACATTTCCACCACCATGCTTCACAATGATTTATCCCAAACATGGCGTCTATTGCTGTCATCAAACAACACTATATTTGGAGCGTCTTTTCATAGCAAGTTGTTCCAGGAGGCCTAGATGTTCTCTGGACTTGTTCCTCTTTGACATGTAGATCAAATTCGTGCAGCCTCGTTCAATAGTACAGGCATGAGTTACCTCCGGATACTGTGCACAAATGCTGGACATTTCTTTAGGCATCATGCAGTCTACAGTCAGGTAAAATGTGCAGGTTCGGCAAGTCAGCCACAGTTTTATATGATCTTACGGACAGTGAGAGGGATTTCCAGTATTTTACAAATCGTCCTAATCCCAAATCGTTCTAATCCCCTTCCCAGAGAGAATTCGATATAATGTACAGGCGTATCAGTGTGTATGTACAGTATGCGGGGGCTCGTCTGGTTTTAGGGGTATGATGTATTGACCAAGATGGGGGTGTGTACACATCGCAAGGCTCAGCGTCTCTTCCAACTGCAGTTTATTGGCTCTGTATATGCACTTTGCACAATGACAATAAATGACATCTAATATAATATAATCTAATGTAGTCTAATATCCATTTTACATCAAGTATTATAACATCAATTAACATCAACTATTATAGCTGAACCTAACACTTAACACTGTATAAATGCAGATCATTTCCTGCTATCTGTTTCACCCAGATGAGGATGGGTTCCCTGTCGAGTCTGGTTCCTCTCAAGGTTTCTTCCTATTACCATCTCAGGGAGTTTTTCCTTGCCACTGTCGCCCTCGGGCTTGCTCGCCAGGGAATATCTGAACATTTTGATTCATACACGTTCACAATCCATACAAACTTAAATAATTCTTTTGATTGTGTAAAGCTGTTTTGAGACAATGTTAATTGTTAAAAGCGCTATACAAATAAAACTGAATTGAATTGAATTAATATAATCTAATGATATGTTTGTGTTTTGTTTGTCTGAAACAGTCAGAGAGTGTAGAGTTCACATGACAGGCCTACATTTTCATGGCGTTAACTAGTTCTTGTCATAATCTTGTGTTTTTCAGGTTGACCCATGACATAAGTCTAGAGGAGTTTGAAGATGAGGATTTGTCAGAAATCACAGAGATCACAGACGAGCGAGGACTCAGCCTCAACTGTAACGGCCTCGACATCAGGGTATGAAAATTCTAACTTTTTGAAAGTGTCACAGAAATCTGTGTGTTAAGCTGTTGATTAACACACACACACACACACATACACACACTCACATTGTGGCTGTGTCGCGTTCTGCAGCATCCAAAAGCTTCTGAACTTTTAATGTGAAGGAATTTTCTTTCAGTCTTTATGTCCCTCCTTCATCTCTCCTGTGCAGTTAAGTTAAGTTAAGCCTTTAGTTAAGTTAAGTTAAGCCTTTAGTTAAGTTAAGCCTTTAGTTAAGTTAAGCCTTTAGTTAAGTTAAGTTAAGTTAAGCCTTTAGTTAAGTTAAGCCTTTAGTTAAGTTAAGTTAAGTTAAGCCTTTAGTTAAGTTAAGCCTTTAGTTAAGTTAAG
>CM060119.1:34321789-34334289 GCA_030522415.1 Channallabes apus | reverse complement strand
TTAATTTTAATTAAATACTTAAATTGATTTACATCTATTGTATTATATATTTATTAATTTTGGCTAAAATCAAATAACAGCAAAAATGATCACATTAGAAAAATATTTGTTTTATATATATGAAATATAAAATATATATGTAAAGCAGCTTCACAGAACCAAAAGAAAATGATGGAAATTTGTATTAAATGTGTGAGAAAATGTGTATAAATAAATGAGAACGATCAGATGGTGGATGATGAACGAGTCGAGGGTGACGGTGCTGAAGGAGAAACTCCCTGAGATGGTAATAGGAGGAAACCTTGAGAGGAAGCGGACTGAACAGGGAACCCAGCCTCATTCTAAAAGTTATTAAAAAAAATAATAATAATATAATTATTGCCAAACTCTACATAAAGTCCCGCCCACACATGCTGCCTGTCATCTCAAATAAATTTCAGCGACTTAGATAACTTCATATCATGTAAAAGTATTCACACCTCTTGAACTTTTTTCACTATTCTGTGCCACCTTGTGTTGGTCGGTCACATGAAGTCCTCATAAAATACATTTAGGTTTGTTGTTGTAACATTAACAAAATGTGGAAATGTTCGAGGGGTGTGAATACTTTTGCAAGGCGCCGTATCCTCAGTACAGCAGTGTTGACCTGCGATGGAACGCCGCATTACACCGCGTTAGTCTACACAACTGCACGTATCTCTGTGTCTCATAGTGCTGATTGTGGGGCTTTTGTATTTATAGAGATATAATATGCTGTGTGTGTGTGTGTGTGTGTATGGGGGTCATGTGGTATCACTCTGCCCCATCTCCAGTCTGTTGCCTGGCAACAGGCTCAGGATCTCTTAAAGGGACGAGGCGAGAGTGTACAGAGAGAGAGTGAGACAGGAGGAGTGTGTGTGTGTGTGTGTGTGTGTGTGTGTGTGTACGGCAGACCTCAGACACACACTTTCTCTCGTACTAATGTGTTATGTTGTATAATTACTCCCCCAGTCTCTCTGCCTAATCAGCTCCTCCTCCAAACGCTCCAGGGTCACGTGATGCGGCCGTCCAGTAGCGCTGCCCGGAGGGCGGAGCCAGGTGCGGCGGGGAACGTCTGCTCGGAGACGCGTCCCTTAGAGATGATCAGAGGTGCAGAAGGAAAAACACACAGTGGTGACACACACGCCACGAGCACACGCTCCAAGGATACGTACACCATGGACACGTACCGACCCAAACGGCCCACCAGCCTCAACCTGTTCCCACAGGCGCCCCGCACACAGGTACAGCACTACGGCGAGTGGGTGTGTGTGTGTGTCTGTGTGTGTGTGTGTGTGTGTGTGTCTGTGTGTGTGTGTTATATTTCTGTGAGATGTTACTGCAATGATCTCTAACTGCTGTGGAATGTATAAGTGTGTGTGTGTGTGTGTGTGTTTCCAATGAGTTATAAAGTCGGCTCAGGATGGCGATGGAGGAGATTGCACTCCTTGTGACTGAAGAGTGACATCACACACACACACACACACACACACACACACACACACACACACACACACACACACAATGGAGTCTGTTGTTTGCCGCAGTTGTATGGTTGTTGTTGTGTTTGTACTGAACAGACTTGGGGATTTTGTGTTTGAGATGAGGATTCAGCAGATAGTGTAATCAGGTGTGTGTGTGTGTGTGTGTGTGTGTGTGTGTGAGGTCCAGGCTGGATTCTGGTGCTGGAATCACATGTAACACCCATCCAGGTCTATTTAGTAAATATAAGTAATTATATTACCAACCCCCCCCCCCCGCCCCCCCCCTTCTGAGAAAAAATACCTCACTTAATACAAGGGCTGTTCGAGTCAAAGCGGGACTTTTAATTGTGCAGAATAACAGAAGACAGTTATAACAACACTGCCGTTATTCCTCTATATAATCCCCTCCTACACTAACGTTCTTATCCCAGTGGTTCACTAGGGCTTGGACACCATCGAGGTAAAAAGCTCTCTCAGTACGCCGGAGCTGTGATCAGACGGCTTGCTTCAGGTCTAAAACGCCGGCCTCCCAGGAATTCCTTTAGATGTGTAAATGTGTTGGAGCGAGGTCAGGACTGTACGGAGGGGGCGTGGCCGTAACTCCCAGCCGAGTCCGTGTAATGTGTAAGTGGTGTTGGTGAATGAGTGTGTGTACAGTTGACGCACACACACACACAGATGCGTGTCTTCCACAGTGATCAGACGTTCCACTCTCTGGATGTTCAGGTCTTCAGGTCTGCAGTGAGGCTCCGAGACGCCTCGGCCGGGATCGTCATTCACAGACGTACGGCTTCTTTAAAACCCTCAGATGTTTTACTGCGGCTGAGAGTCTCATCACCCGACGCTGATTAAAGTCTTCTGTTAAAGTCCAGAACTTTCAAGTATTCTATAATCGATATACAGAATCATCCGTACATCAGAGCAGCGAAGATCTTACCTCCGTGTGGATGAATCCGATCACTCTGCATTGGAACAGCACAACACAATCTTGTGTTCTTGTGATTAAATATTTAAATGACTTCAATGTATTATCTACTTCTAAATATCCACAGTTTGGACACTTATGGAGCTGAATCTCTATCTGGGTTTCTGTATAGCTGCTTTGTGAGCATCTCCAGCACTATTAGCATTATTTCAAAATGTGACATCATTTCCTACCCTAATCATTAAACGCCTCAGTGAAGCCTCGTGTCCTCCTGGATGTAGGAGACCACGCCCATCATTTAGAATAACGTCTTCTATATACATGCTATGAAAATACCTCTGGGATTATTTTCCTATATAAACGTTGCCGATTTCCGTGAAGGGTGCCAATAATTCTGGACTGGACATGCTGCTGTTTGTATAATGGTCTCCCCTTGACCCCGCTCTCCTCTGTAGATGTGAGGGGTGTAAACCTGGAGTGGGGGATTATGGAGAAGATCTACTGTCTCTTGTCACACCATCATCAGTCATCTCACAACCTCATGGATACTGTTGCCATGGAGACGTGGCGCCATCATCATCATCACTCTCATGGACACCAGTGAGAGTGTCAGTTCAAACCAGGGACGTGCACACACACACACACACACACACACACACGCAATGTTAAAAACACAGTTACAGGTTTAATATCAGGTCAGTCTTCAGGATTGAGAGCTTCTGTGTCGAGCTGCAGTGCAGGGAATGTGTCCCTTGACAAGACATCATAATTCGGAACACCCTGCGAAGTCTCCCGCGCTGACGTCACTTCCTCCCTGCGTTACCATGGTAACATAAGCACCTTGGATACCTGCCACTACTGAAATTAAATAATAAAAATTTATTAAAACAAAAACCTGATACCATTATAAAACATACTATTGAAAAGTGTATAAATCGTAATTAATTAATTCATTAATTAATTGATAATAATAATAATAGTAATAATAATAATTGGTTAAAGGTGTACAGAGACATTTTTTACAGACTAATAGCCTATATATGAATACTATAATACTGCAATTTCTTTATCCAATTAAAATGTAAATTATTATGTCCCATTATTATGATGTCGTCCTCGATAATAATGATAATTAAATATATAAATACTTTATCGACATTCTTCATTCCCTTTTCCGGTGAAGTGAAGACCTGATGTTCACTCGTTCCCTACACCCTTCGCAGTTCCCTTTGAACTGGACATTTTCGCTCCCTGTGGTTTGGAATCACACTTAACATGGCTGAACGCCTTGTGTAGTGCACTTCGTAGGGTACTTCAGGCCTTTGGAACGCAGCCCTTTAATGTGAGAGTCTGTAAGTGTGGATGCTGTGCATTAAAAAATGAACGTGTGTGAGTGTGGTGAGTGTGTGTGGTGAGCTATGTGAGTGTTCTGGGGTTTTTGCTATGCGAGGGTATCAGAGTACCCGGGGTAGCTGGGTAACTGCTCTATGCAGTGGTGGCTGATGGGAAATGTGGAGGGCGGCCTGATTATGTGGGTGCCAAGGCGATCAACAATTGGCTCTCTGTTAGTGTAGAGCGGCAGAGACACAGAGGGAAATGTAAAGAAAGTAAGGAATTGTGTGTGTGTGTGTGTGTGTGTGTGTGAGAGAGAGAGGAAACAAGTCCAGACCCTAATGAATGCACTACACGTCCCACAGGCAAGACAAAGGCTTCCTGCCCGGCACTCTGAGGGGCTCCAGGGACCGGGGGGGGGGGGGGGGGGGGGTGTTAGTAGGGTGTGTGTCCATTTTCTAATAAAGACTTTATAGAGAACAGTGTGTGTATTAGGAGCGCACCGAAACATAACCAAACTATAATTAATGAGTTTTTATTGTAGTGGGAGTGTCATGCACTTCACACACACACACACACACACACACACACTCTCTTTCCCACTGCTGATCCCTCCCTCTCTCTGCCTCTCTCTCTGACACACAGGACACGCTGAACAACAACTCATTAGGAAAGAAGTACAGCTGGCAGGAGAAAGTCTCACACTCCACCTCGCCGCAAAAACCAGGTGAGTCCTGTTCTGTCCTGTCCGGTCCTGTCCGTCCCTCATCATCCTGATTCATGTGCGGCGCCGGGTGGTGTTCGTTCGTGACCGTTGCGTAATGAGTAGTTTAAGTGGATTAAGTGGGTCGTGTTCACAGCGAGCAGATGGTGCTGAGTTTGTCTGTGGATCAGGATGTTGTAGTAAACTATCATCCTTTAGCCAACATGTTTCACACACTGAGTGTGTGTGTGTGTGTGTGTGTGCGTGTCAGTCTACAGACGGGCCGTTTTAGAAGTCGTGGCTTGACATTTACATTTACATTTAGGTATTTAGCAGACGCTCTTATCCAGAGGGACTTCCGTCATTGGCTAGATCCTCACACTGGGTCGTAGGTCACTAACTATAAGCCTCATGCTAGAAGAGCTACAGTAGCTGATCTTTGAGTCAGTATGTTCCAGCTGGAAGCCCGGATTACTGTGGAACTGTTGAATACTTCTGTCTGGAATCACACATCATGTTCTCATCACTGGAGAAAAACAGGACAGAACTCTACGATCCTGCCGGCTGGGTTTTCTCTCGAGCGATCGCGTGACCGGTTCTCATGCAGACGGGTTTAGTAAACACACGGCACAATGCTGATTCATCACCCCGAGTTTAGCAGCTCGTCATTTGTTGGGTTTATTGTCCACGAGACAAAAGGACCAGAGAGGAAGTTAAGCAAACACTGACACACAGACTCGCACAGGCAGGTTTCCGCTGGGTTCGGCGCGGCTCGTCTCTGTTTTCTTTCGTTAAATCCTTTATTATTTTATATGTTAGGATACATATTGTTACATTTTTCATCAAAACTTCAAAGGATCCTGTTGTAACTTTGTTCATCATGATGTCTTGAAGATAAATCTGTCGCTTAATGTCTGTGTGTGTGTGTGTGTGTGTGTGTGTGTGTGTGTGTGTGTGCGTGCGTGCGTGTATGTGCGTGTGTGTGTTTCAGGCGATGCATCGGCTCGTGAGCACATCTGTCTGAGCGACGAGGACAAAATCAAAACCGAGACCAAAGACTGTGGCACTTCAACCGACACGCCCACCAAACGTCCAGCCCCTCCCAGGCAGCCTGCTCCACCCGTAGCCCCGCCCACTAAAGCCAGCGGGTGTGGGCAGTCAGGGCACTGTGAGCGTGTTCGCTATCACACAGATGTTCGTGTGGAAGCCACTGAGGAGATCTACCTGACTCCTGATAGACCAGGCCGTATGTCAGTCATCGGTGATGGTGAGGCCCCGCCTCCTTATCATCCCCCCTTTTATGGAAAAGCGAACACGGGGATTATGCAGGATGAAGAGGAGGAGCCTCCGCCGTCTTACGCGTCCTGCGTGGCGGCCTCTGCCTCGCTCGATCTCAGGAGCAGGAGAAGAAGAAACAATCGAGGACGTGCAGAGGTCAGGAGGAGAGGAACTAAGGAACAAGAAGAGGAGGAGGAGGAAGACGAAGAGGAAACTAGGATTTCATCGAATGGACTCTCGTACGATTCGGTTAAATACACGCTTGTGGTGGACGAGGACGCGCAGCTGGAGCTCGTGAGCCTGAAGGAGTGCTTTCACAGCTACAGCGATGACAGCGACACGGCCACAGTGTACGACAACTGCGTCTCGTCACCGTACGGAGAGAACTTTGAGGACGACGAGGTGGATGTACCTGGAGTGTTTGGCGCCAGAGGAGCAAGAATGGGCGGAGCCAAGCGGGAAGCGACTGCTTGTTTATCAGAAGACTCTACGCCGGAGGCAGATATTCCGTTTTCTAGAAAGTTCCTCAACGTCTTTATGAATGGCCGATCGCGCTCTTCCAGTAAGTCCTGCTGTTCTGTTAAGGGGTGCTGGTGTGGCCATAGCGTTCATACACTTAGTCATACTCATATTCACAAATGCTCAGATGTTAACATGCAGTTCTACACCATCTGAGCTTAGTGTTTCCGTTCTCATGCTAATGAACAAGACTTTTAGGCTAAGGTTCAGGTTTGTGGCTCAGGACCCTGGACCTTGTGCCCTTATTGAAACACCTCCAGTTTGAGAACAGCAGTAAATTTGTGTCTGTTTCTCCAGGTTCAGAGTCGTTTGGATTGTTTTCCTGCCTTGTTAACGGAGAAGAGAAAGATCAGAGTCATCGGGCCGTGTACAGGTGAGAGTCTCGAACCACGTGTAGAGGAAAGGAAGCAGGATGGTAGTGTTACCCCAAATCCACAGTGTTCGATCTGCTCCGGACTCCACGACACAAACTGAATCTGTGCTGAAAAGTTAGACAATGTCCTGAAGAGGGCACTAACACCACAGATTGGATGTAACTACAAAAGTGTTCTCCTAAGAACATGACATGAGAGTGTAGGATGGTGAATAATATGAAAGTCTTAGGGTACAGGCTGAAGGTTCCCCCGTCATGACGTCTTTGTATAATATTACTCACTCACTCATCGTCACTCATCATGTCACTGTGGCCTCGCACCGCTAGGTTCCTGGTTTGATTCCCACCTCAGTGTTTGTGGAGTTTGCATGTTCTCCCTGTGCTCGGTGGGTTTCCTCTGGGTTACTCCGGTTGCCTCCAACAGTCTAAAGACATGCAGATAAGGATAATTGACGTTCCCATATTGGCCGTGGTGTGTGAATGTGTGTATGAAGTTGAATGTTGATTGAAGGTCTTACTACTGTATAGTCGTACAAAATGGGAATAAATACAGTGGGCACCATTGAGCTCCACGGTCCCTAGTTGCACTATTCAATTCAATTACATTTTATTTGTATAGCGCTTTAAACAATTGTCATTGTCGCAAAGCAGCTTTACACAATCAAAATAATTATTTAAGTTTGTATGGAATGTGAATGTGAGGGCGACAGTGGCAAGGAAAAACTCCCTGAGATGGTAATAGGAAGAAACCTTGAGAGGAACCAGACTCGACAGGGAACCCATCCTCATCTGGGTGAAACAGATAGCAGGAAATGATCTGCACTCATACTGTGTGTTAGGTGGCAGCCAGTTCAGCTATAACAGTTGACAGGTAGACTTGTAGGAGATTCCAGTCCTGAACTATCGAGCAACTGCAGCCAAGTCAAGTCCTCAGAGAAACAGCTGTCGACACCAGTCGAGGCCAGAACCGTCTTCACCGGTAGAGTGAAACCGTCTCCAGACACCGGACGCATCCCATAGAGACACACGGAGCACACTGTTAATGCTGCCAGCTTTAAAAGAGAATCCCAACAATGACTGAAGCCACAAAAATTAAAGGGTTCATTAAATTACATTTTAAAGTTTAGTTTATTAACAAAAACAGATGACAGATTTGGCCTTAAAAATTAAGATACTATAGGCACATGCTCAGAATCTTTACAAGGCAAAGAGTTTTATTAAAAAATACTTGTTTGTGATGATAAAAAGTATCTTGTGATGATAAACTACAATGTTTTGAGAGTTTTAAACAATAATGAGAAACAACATTTAGACCACACACACTAGGGCTGTCTTTATCCCACAATTCAGAGTTAAATGAAGGCTATTTCACACGGCCCCAATAAACTGACATAATGACTTAAACATGCAATGACAACAAAAACGGAATGAATTATGCAGCTATCAATCTGGACCAGGACAATTTCACTTTTACTATATAGTTGGGTACCTGCTGTGTGTTGTATAGTTCATATTTGCTTGGCCAGAATGGTCAAAAAAACGTTTTTATTGATAAACTGCGCAGCTTTGGCCAGCGTGAACACTCCCGTTAGTAACGAGGCGAATAAGGAGCTAAACTTCAGCCTCGTGTGCTTAGGGGCATCATATCTTTCGCTAGAAAGTTAGAAACGGCCCTGGTTATATCCCTGCTCCTTTTGGACACCTTTCATAAAGTGTAATGATCACGAAAGACGACACGAGCGATATCTGCTTTGGTACGGCCCCACTGCTAGCGCTGCTAGTTGACGGAGTAGCATCGGGCTGCATGTTCATGCTCTCAGTGTGGTCGTGTGGGTGATGCGCTCATATAACGGAGTTCGTGCTACCTTTATTTGTCGACAATTTCAACATCTTTGGATAATAACTCGAGGTTAGATTCACTTTCGTCGCTGCTTCCACTCATTTTTGTCGTCCTGGTGTCAAGTTTGCTTCGCAAAGTGCGGTAGGAAATTAACTTTGACCTGCACGGCACGCGCAAGCTGCATGCTGATTGGTTGCTGTGTGATTGGCTCTTAGATTAATCCATATCGAGCAAAAAATGTCTAGAGCTTTTCATCGATTTGAAAATCAAATAAATCGCAATTCGATATGATATCGTTTATCGGCCCAGCCCTACACTATGGGCAATTTGGGAACGCCAATTAGAAGGTGGGAATTGAACCAGGAACCTGGAGGGGTGAGGAACCTGACCCCACAGTGCTAACCACTACGCTGCCATGCCACTTCTTTTTATTAACATTAGAAGAAGAAGAATATTCAATTATTTGTCACATGTACTTTTTACAGCACAGCGAAATTTCTTCTTCGCATATCCCAATTAGGAAACTGGGGTCAGAGCGCAGGGTCAGCCAGCTTACAGCGCCCCTGGAGCAGATATGGTTAAGGGCCTTGCTCAAGGGCTCAACAGTGGCAACTTGGGGTTTGGGGTTCGAACCCCCCCAATTTTTTTTTTTGTTCATGTATCTCCACACTGACTCAAACGTAGATTTTCTCTTTTGTAATAAATTTAATTTTTTTTTTTTATTTTGCAATGTTTGCATTTGTGGTGGACACATGTTGCCATTCCTCTATAATGCTGCAGGTGGTCACTCTTAACCGTTCACAGGACAACAGCATGTGTAGTAGGAGCTAAATATTGGTTAAAGTTTGTAAAAAAAAAAAAAGATAGAGTAAGGATATTTATAAAATCGTGATATTTACAGAATCGTAACACATTGAATCGGCACCAAGGTATCAAGATATCATATCGGGAGACACCTAGTGCTTATGTTATTGTCTGATGATCAGAATCATGTTATAGTTATAGTTAGTGTTATATTTAATCAATCATTTACTAATCATGTTTTACTTATTTTTTTATAAATTAACACTAATACTGTACCTGATTAATCCTAATGATGTATTTGTAGGTTCATCCCACGTCATGACGACGAGTTGGAGCTGGAAGTGGACGATCCTTTACTCATAGAGGTTCAGGCTGATGATTTCTGGTACGAAGGCTACAACATGCGGACCGGAGCGCGGGGGATTTTCCCTGCGTACTACGCCATGGAAGTGAGCAAGGAGCCGGAGCAGGTGAAAAAAACAGGTGAGAAATACAATTAATTTCATTTGTAGATTGCTTTTAACAACGGACATTATCACAAAGCAACTTTACAGGATAAAACTATGTATGTAGTAATGAATGCAACCACTGGGGGCGCAATCCAGTGTCTTCTTGTGCCAGTCCCAAGTCTGTATAAATGCAGAGGGTTGTGTCAGGAAGGGCATCCGACGTAAAACATTTGCCAAATCAATGATGCGAATCACAAATATAATTCCCATATCGGATCGGTCGTTAACAACGACCGCCACTGGTGCTGTTGACTTACAGGGTGCCGGTGGAAATTGGGCTACTGTTGGTCGAAGAAGGAGAGGAGGAAGGCGTGTTCGAAAGCAAAGAGAGGAGAGGAAAGGCAAGAGTTTAGCAGTGAAAGTAGGGACTTTGAATGTTGGGACCATGACAGGGAAGGGAAGAGAGTTGGTTGATATGATGCAGAGAAGGAAGGTGGATATACTGTGTGTCCAGGAGACCAGGTGGAAAGGTAGCAAAGCTAGAAGCTTAGGATCAGGGTTCAAGTTGTTTTACCATGGTGTGGATAGGAAAATAAATGGAGTAGGAGTTATTCTGAAAGAGGAGTTTGTAAGGAATGTCCTAGAGGTGAAGAGAGTATCAGACAGGGTGATGGGGCTGAAAACTTTGCAAAGAGGATGGAAATGGCAGTAGTAAATACTTTCTTCCAGAAGAGGCAGGAACATAGGGTGACATATAAGAGCGGAGGCAGAAGCACTCAGGTGGACTACATCTTGTGTCGACGTTGTAATCTGAAAGAGATCAGTGACTGCAAGGTGTTGGTAGGGGAGAGTGTAGCCAGACAACACAGAATGGTGGTGTGTAAAATAACCCTGGTGGTGAGGAAGGTGAAGAGGACAAAGGCAGAGCAGAGGACAAAGTGGTGGAAGCTGAGAAAGGAAGAATGTTGTGTAGTCTTTAGGGAGGAGTTGAGACAGGCTCTGGGTGGTCAGGAGGTGCTTTCAGTTGACTGGACAACTACAGCCAATGTGATCAGGGAGACAGGTAGGGTGGGTACTTGTTGTATCATCAGGTCAAGTGGACAAGGAGACTTGGTGGTGGAATGAGGAAGCCCAGGAGTGTATACAGGGAAAGAGGCTAGCTAAGAAGAAGTGGGACACTGAGAGGACTGAAGGTAGTAGACAGGAGTACAGGGAGATGCAGCATAAGGTGAAGGTAGAGGTGGCAAAGGCCAAACAAAGAGCATATGAGGACTTGTATGCTAGGCTGGACAGTAAGGAGTGTGAGGTGGATCTGTACAGGTTGGTGAGGGAGAGAGATAGAGATGGGAAGGATGTGCAGCAGGTTAGAGTGATTAAAGATAGAGATGGAAATGTACTGACAGATGCCAGGAGGGTGATGGGAAGATGGAAGGAGTACTTTGAGGAGTTGATGAATGAGGAAAAGGAAAGAGAACAAAGAGTAGAAGAGGTGACTGTTGTGGAGCAGGAAGTAGCAAATATTAGTAAAAGTGAGGTGAGAAGGGCATTGAAGAGGATGAAGAGTGGAAAGGCTGTTGGTCCTGATGACATACCTGTGGAGGTATGGAAGTGCTTAGGAGAGGTGGCAGTAGAGTTTCTGACTAGTTTGTTTAACGAGATCTTGGAGAATGAGAGGATTCCAGAAGAATGGAGGAGAAGTGTATTGGTGCTGATTTTTAAGAACAAGGGAGATGTGCAGAGCTGTGGCAATTACAGAGGTATAAAGCTAATGAGCCATACAATGAAGCTGTGGGAAAGAGTAGTGGAAGCTAGATTAAGGGCAGAGGTGAGAATTTGTGAGCAGCAATATGGTTTTATGCCTAGAAAGAGTACATCAGATGCAGTATTTGCTTTGAGGATGCTGATGGAGAAGTACAGAGAAGGCAATAAAGAGTTGCATTGTGTCTTTGTAGATTTAGAGAAAGCGTACGACAGGGTGCCGAGAGAGGAGCTGTGGTTTTGTATGAGGAAGTCTGGAGTGGCAGAGAAGTATGTTAGAGTGGTGCAGGACAGGTATGAGAGCTCTAAGACAGTGGTGAGATGTGCTGTAGGTGTGACAGAAGAGTTCAAGGTGGAGGTGGGTCTGCATCAAGGATCGGCTCTAAGACCCTTTTTGTTTGCTCTGGTGATGGATAGGATGACAGATGAGGTAAAACAGGAGTCTCCATGGACTATGATGTTTGCAGATGACATTGTGCTTTGTAGCGAGAGCAGGGAACAGGTGGAAGAAAATTTGGAGAGGTGGAGGTACGCTCTGGAAAGCAGAGGAATGAAGGTTAGCCGCAGCAAGACGGAATACATGTGTGTGAATGAGAGGGACCCAAGAGGAACAGTGAGGCTACAGGGAGCAGAGGTAAAGAAGGTGCAGGACTTTAAGTACTTAGGGTCAACGGTCGAGAGCAACGGAGAGTGTTCAAAGGAGGTGAAGAAGCGAGTACAGGCAGGTTGGAATGGGTGGAGAAAAGTGTCAGGTGTGTTGTGCGATAAAAGAGTATCAGCGAGAATGAAAGGAAAGGTGTACAGGACAGTGGTGAGACCAGCGATGCTCTACGGCTTAGAGACAGTGGCACTGAAGAAAAGACAGGAAGCAGAGCTAGAGGTAGCAGAGCTGAAGATGTTGAGGTTCTCTTTGGGAGTGACAAGGATGGATAGGATAAAGAATGAGTTCATCAGAATGACAACCCATGTTAGATGTTTTGGAGATAAAATCAGAGAGGCCAGATTGAGGTGGTTTGG
>CM060119.1:34121789-34319289 GCA_030522415.1 Channallabes apus | reverse complement strand
TCTCTCTCTCTCTCTCGGTTTTACAGCCCCCTCCTCTCAGGTTCCCAAACAAACACACACACACACACACATTACCTATTGTCTCCCCTGCTGGGTCCTAGTGCTTGCAGAGTTTTTGTGTGTGTTTCAAATTCAAATTCAAATTTTATTTGTCACATACACAGTCATACACAGTACGATATGAAGTGAAATGCTTACACGACCGCCAGTGACCTTAAAAAGAAAATAAAAGCTTATACGTAAAATAAATATCAATAAAAAGAAATACTAAAGAAATAAATTGTAAAATAAACTGTACAATTAAGGGCATAATGAAATATTGCAAAATATAGAAATATGGGGGAGGGGGAGTATATATATATATATATATATATATATATATATATATATATATATATAATTTAAAGTGTCAGTGGTTGTGCAAATATGCATGAAAGGTGACTAATGAAAGTGCAATGGTCCAGATCTATAAATATTTAGTGCAAGTGTGTATGAATGTGTCCATGATTGTCCAGTCAATGTCAATGTTGTGAGCTTTAAAAGATGTTATTAGTCCTGTGTGGTGTTGTGATGATTGAGAGACCTTATCGCCTGCGGGAAGAAGCTCCTCCTCAGTCTCTCTGTGTTGGCCTTTAGGGAGTGGAATCTCTTCCCAGACCGCAATAGAGAGAACAGTCCATTACTGGGGTGACTGAGGTCCTTCACGATCTTCCTGGCCTTAGTCCAGCACCGCTTGCTGTAGATCGAGTGCAGGTCAGGGAGCTCAGTGTGGATGATGCGCTCAGCTGATCACCGACTGAGATAAAGAGATGTTTAATATCTCAGTAAACACAGGTGCTAGCTGGTCTGCGCAGGCTCTGAGGATACGGCCTGAGATGCCGTCTGGTCCTGCTACTTTCCTGGTGTTCACTCTCCTGAAGTCTCTCCTCACGTCGTGCTCGGTGATGATGAACACGTTTCCGGCGCCGGCAGTGTCTTCCTGTCTGCGGCCTTTAGCGCCACTAGCATTAGCATCGCTAGCGTCTTTAGCTGCAGCCTCGAAGCGAGCATAGAAAGTGTTGAGCTCGTCTGCCAGAGTCGCGTCCGCATTCGTCATACCGGTTGTTGGTGTTTTATAGACCGTTATTGTCCTTAATCCCTGCCACAGGCTCCTAGAGTCACTCTATTGGAGTTGTGACTCTAGTTTCCTCCTGTAGCGCTGCTTCGCCTCTTTCACCACTTTCCGGACGTTGTATGACGCAGCCTTGTATGGTTCCATGACCCCCAACGTTCCGCGTTGTAGGCAGCGGTGCGAGATTTCAGAGCGTCGCGGATGGTTTTATCCACCAACGGCTTCTGGTTGGGAAACGTTCTCCACGGTATCGTCCGCTAGCTTCCCAATGAATCCCACAACCGCTTCCGTAAACACGCTGACATCATCATCTGAGCTGTTTCTGAACATGTTCCAGTCTGCGTCATCGAGTGCGTCCTGTAAAGTGGCCACTGATTGGTCCGTCCAATGCGTGACCTCCCTCTTAACCGGAACTTCCTGTTTCAGCCTTTGTTTGTATTTTGGCATGAGGAAGATGTTTATTTGCATGAGTGTGCATGAGTGTGTGTGTGTGTATTCACCCAGCAGGGGAGATGATTACCCACAATTTCGCAGCGTAAGAGAGAGAAAAACCAGTTGTGATGACGTGACGCTCGGCGTCAAAACAAGAAGTGAATGCGTGATACATGGTACTCGTAAACCAAGACTTGTTCGTTTTTTAAGTCAAAATTTATTAAAAATCTTTGCTCGTCTTGTGGAACACTCGTAAACCGCGTTACTCACAATCCGAGGTTCCACTGTACTTGCTTCAAAATGAAAAGACAGACTTTACCGGCCTTCGCCCTCTGATTCACCTTACACTTTCATTAACATAGACATGAACATCACACGTCTACACTCCACATTCCTGTTTTTATCTTTAATAAACACCATTTTAGACAGATCTTGATCCGAGATTCCTCAATACTGCACATAACACACCTTTATCCTTTTAATCATCCTTTTAAATGTTACAGCTAACTTCCTGTGTGTGTGTGTGTGTGTGTACAGAGTAGTCAGGGCAGTCACTTCTTCCAGCTGAAGAACATCTCGTTCTGTGGCTATCACCCGAAAAACAACAAGTAAGTGTAAACATGTGATCCTCACACACTTCCACGTGTAGTTTAAGTCTGAACTGACTGACTTCACGTCCTCGTCTTTGTTGCAGATACTTTGGCTTCATCACAAAACACCCTGCGGACCAGAGATTCGCCTGCCACGTGTTCGTGTCTGAAAACTCCACTAAGACCCTTGCGGAGGCTGTGGGGTGTGTGTGTGTGTGTGTGTGTAGTGTGTAGTGTGTGTTTGTGTGTGCAGTTTATTTGAGGATATATGTTTACCATACGTTAACACTCCTACACATCACTGCTCTACTGTATGTTGTCGTCTCTCACAGGAAAGCGTTCCAGCTGTATTATAAAGAGTTTGTGGAGTTTTCCTGCCCTACAGAAGACATCTATCTGGAATAAACTCGCCGCCGCCGCTCAGAGATCCGTGTACAGATGTGCAGAGGGACAGAAACTCAGAGAAGAGAACACATCACTCACTTGATGGATTTTATAATAACAGGAGAAAAGTAGAGCTGGGTTTTGGTTTGGACTTCATATCACTCACTCACATGAGACTGAATCCTAACCCTGTCTTTAAGCCCCAGAGGTTTAGAAGATCTCTGTGATCACAGCAGACTAACCTCGGGAGTAAAACACGTTGCTTTGTACCTCACTGCTTATAATGATGCCATAGGCATTTTGTCCAAGAAGATCATTAGTGAAGAAGTTAGTTTTTTCCCCACTGCAAAATATTAAACTAATAATAGACTATTTTAGGAAATCAACCTGCTCTACACCATCGTGCAGCTTTCTGGCCTCAAGCTTCAGAATGTCGAAGGATGACGACTGATTGGGTCACAAGGCAGCGGTTAAGCAGCGGAGAAACTTTACACTGTACCGTATAATCATGAGTCTCGACCTTATGATCGTCTGAAGGCTGGAGCGTCTCAGACTCGAACACTCAGACTTACAGCACTCATATAATATTATTTAAAAAAGAAACAGTGGTTTCTATTGGTTCGCACTATTAGGAATTTACACCCAGCGCAGGTGAGACTGTGAAAGAGAGACAGTTTATTGTGAAGGATGGAGCCTCAGCCCTGAGCCACCGGGGCAGATACAGCACTGGAGTGTAACATGGTAACCGAGGTGCTGCTTCAGAAGGAAAGGCGTCTGCGTGGGTCGGCGAGTGAACAGAGAACACGTCCCTCTGTGACCTCTGCAGGATCTCAGCGCTCCTCACACTACACTTACACTGATGTGGTCATAATATTTCATTTACAGTAAGTGGACATACTGCTCTTGAGTTATACAGGCAGGTCTGAGTCGTTTCTGAAGCGTACAGTAATCTACAGAATCCTGGGGACCGAGTGGACGTCAGCCTTAGTCGCGATGTCACGGCGATCTGGAGACAAACACAAACCGAATCATTTCACAGGGAAAATCCTGAACGTGTGCAGTTTGACAAGAGGAAGTTCTGCACCGTGGGACATAAGAACAGACTCGGTCCTCTTAGTAAGAGCGAGTGATGCTGTCCTGGACTGGACACTCGCTCATTTATACTGAATTTAATCATTAATTATAAATTTCTCCTTTTATTCTGTTGTGGTCTGTTAACACATAAAGCAAGTGCCAGTTTAAGCAGTGTGTAACACACACACACACACACACTCGTCCCTCAGGCTGCTTTGTCAAGATGTTCAGTAGCTCGGATGCACTTTCCTGCTGTTATATAATACTGTGCAAAAGTCTTGACCCCCCCCCCCCTCTCATTTCATCATATGAAATTAAATTAATTGATGTAGATTAAATAAAAGTATCAGGAATAAATGTTGCACTGTGACAGACAGGCTGCAAAGTGTCTAAAGATTCAATTTATAAACTGGTTGTTTATGTAACAGAATCAGCAGCGACCTCATTTCCCCTCTCGTCTGTTCCAACCCCTCACCATCAGCAGTAAACTAATCACCACCTGATCGTCTGTCATCATCTGCACCTGTTTCTCACTGGGTCAGGACTTAAATTAGATGAGTTTTAAGATTAAGAGTTAATTTTCAAATATCCTGGTTAGGAAGCTGAGGTCAGAGTGCAGGGTCAGCCAGGATACAGCGCCCCCTGGAGCAGACAGGGTTAATTGCTTTGCTCAAGGACTCAACAGTGGCAACTTGGCAGAGTTGGGGCTCGAACCCAGAACCTTAACCGTTCGTGCCACCACCGGTACCAGTTTAATTCTTGAATGATTCATAGGTCAGTTTGTAGTTTAACAAACACAAAACACTCCAGGTACAGGGACTGGCCTGAACATGAGAGACAGAAAAGTCCTTCAGGAAGCCTGGAGAACTGTTCCTCAAGACGACATTAAACATACAGGAAGGTCTGGAGCTTTAAAATCAAAATATGAAGAAATGAAGGGGGTCAAGACTTTTGTGACTCAGGTCTGTGTGTGTGGAGTTTGCATGTTCTTCCCTATCACTTCTGGTATTCATTTAAAGACATAGTGAGATGGTGTGTGTGTGTGTGTGTAATTGTTCCCTGCAATGGACTCACACCCTGTCTCTGTGTGTGTCCTGACTTGTGCCCTGGGAGAGACTCCAGACGTCCTGTGACCATATACAGCATGCAGAGAGAGTGAGAGTCGAACACAGGAAGAAGGCCAGGGCTGTTCACATTTCACGTGTGTGTGTGTGTGTGTGTGTGAGACCCAGAGATCTTACACAGAGCTAACCTGGTGCCTGCTTTAAGTTTTTTTTTATAATATGAAATTAGATCAGGATGTTAAATAATATAATTAATCAGAACTACTTTCTTATTTGAACGGAATGGACACTGAGCTGAGAAGCACATTTCCCTGTAAGAGTCATGAGTTTATTTCCTAACAGTGCCTTTTTCATGGTTGAGTTCTCGACCCCAGTGAATGTGTGTTCAGGTTGCTGATGGTGAGCCGCGTCAGACCAGAGTGTTTCGGGACGGGTCTGAATCCCGTCTCTGATGTTACAAGGGCTAAGAGATTATATCAGAGTGACGTCATGATGCTAGCGGCGTCATTTCCGTTATCTCTTGCAGGAGCGTATCCTTCTGTAAACTTTTCTCACCAGGAAGAGAAGTGTTTCGTTTCGTTTTTAACCATCCTTCATGAAATTCCCCTGAACCCGTACGAGCTACAGTCTCCTGAACTCAGTGTAAGAAGTCATTTTGTAAATTGTGAATATACTTTGTGAAAAGTAAATTCTATTCTGGAATTAAACAAAGTGAAGGCTTTCTCTGCTCTCGGACTTTTCTCTTAAACAGCAGTAAGACGTGACGGTGTTAACTGTGTTTAATGAGTTGGATTTTGTCTACAAGTAAAATCACAAACTCTGACCTTTCATTCTGACCTTCACCTTCAGGACTTCACTTAATCACTTCAACATTTTATATTGTAAATTCCTCAGTATTTATGGAGACAAGAGAGAACAGAGGTTTAAAATAAATCAATCAGTTTCCATTAAATATTACAACAGAGCTTGTAAAAAGGAGAAACAGAACACACAAGATTAATTATCATTCCTTAGTTCGTCTTGTCCTGACTCGTCTTTGAGAAACCGTCTGTGTCTCCGAGTTCGTCTTCCTCTGTGCAGGACTGGTCTCTGAGGAGATACGACGGCACGCGAGGTGGAACCGGTCTCACTCCGTAATCTGTGACACGTAAAGACCCGCAGTTATGTTTCTCATCCTGACTAAATGTCCTCTGACGCCTCCTACTGTCACGTCTCCTCATACACCATCACTGTAAGAGTTAATTAGGGATTAAACGACTGAACATTCTCACCATCCATCAGAGTGAAGTGCTCTTTAACGGGCTCCGGGTCAAACAGCAGCTCCAGAGGTGTGTTTTCATGAGTCGTCTCTCTACAACACAGAACATACACACTTCACTCCGCTTATACCAGCAGCGTGTAAAGTGTGTTCAGTCCATCATCAGACTGTTAGTCCACATACCTGTGTATAACGGGCGCGGTCAGGGCTCCTCCAATCAGAGACGAGATCAGGAGTAAAAGTGTAAAAATGCTGAGTTTGAGCAACATGGTGGTCCGGGATCTTCAGTCTGATGAAGCTGTGATCTCCTGTGGTCCTCAAAGCAAAGCCAACTATCACAGGAACACAAGATCACACACAGGCATTAGGCATATCTCTTTAAATAACACTCGCTCTGTGATTCTCACCTTCAGGACTGGAGAGGGAAAAGATTTTTCACTTGCTGCTCACTTTACTTGAGTGAAATGAACTCATTAGCTAAACTATTGTGGCTGTAAGGACATGAAGAGACAGCTGCACTTTCCTGAGCAGGTTAGTGTTGGGCGGCGTAGTGAATGTTTCATGAAACTTTAATCTCCTTCATAACACTGACGCTGATGTTCCTCTGGGTTAAACATGTGTCAGATCTCTGAGCCTCAGTGAGATCAAAGCAGACAGGACCTTCAGCTTCATTAAAGCTTGAAATAATATTAGATATTAATGAAATAATAAATGTGGTGGCTCAGACTATGAGTTGTTGATCAGAATATTGGGGATCGAGCCCGTTGGGTCCTTGGGGAAGACCCTTAACCCTACGCCCACCCCATAATACCCAGGGTGAAGGTGTGTATCAGGTCCCCTCCGATGACCCCTCGGTGGGGAAAGAAGAAAAAAATACAGGTTTATATATCAGGGGTTTAATTTAATGAAGGCGACGGAGAAGAGGAATATTGTCATAATAATAATAATAATAATAATAATAATAATAATGATGATGATGAACAAATGACAATAATAAATAAAAAACATCAAGAATAGTGCAGATTATAGAATAAATAATCATCATCATCATTATTATTATAAAAAGGTGTGTGTGTATATTAACACGTGTTTATGAGTGTGTATGCCAGAGATTTAATTCGTTATACATTATTATTATTTAAATGTATTAATAAACACACTGGAGTGTGTAAGAGTTGATGGTGAAGGATGAGGAAGAGCACTTTCCTCTCTCCATCTTTCTGTGATCTCAGCTCTAACCGGAACTCACTTCCTTTAGTGCAGACTGCAGTAATGTCTCTCTGTCCATAAACACTGAATAAACACTGAATAAACGTCTCCTTACACTAACCTTCACCGCAGGAGTGACACTCACCGTTTATAAGCCTCTGTGTGGCGCATGCGCGGTGCCTGTACACAGACCTGTGGAGCTGCTGTTACCATAGCAACGCCGCGTACGCGGAAGTCCAGGGGAAAGTCACGCGCTTTAGCTGCGCGCGCGCGTGTGTATTGTGTGTGTGTGTGTGTGTCTGTATACTCTATATGTGTGTGTGTGTGTGTGTGTGTGTGTGTGTATACTGTATGCAGTGGCGGTTCTACATTGAATTGCTCACTGGGCGAGACTCCCTCCCGGCGACCCCCCCCCCCCCCCCCAAAGAAAAACAAAAACAAAAAAAAAAACCTTCACATTTTGTACACACCACTCGTTTTTATTAAACTACTCAGAACTTAAATAAATATACTGTATACAAACAAATATTATATAAATATAGAACAAATCACACTGAAGAGAAATAACTTATTTACTTCACTGCAGAACAGAAACCACAAACCGAAACTAAAATCTGACTATTCTGGCCTTTCTAGATGCAAAGTCATCAATAATGGCCTCATATGAGATCTGCTCCCCTATTGCATGATTTCTGCTTATGACAGCGAGGCCAGTGAGCCGTTCCTGAGACATGGTTGACCTCAGGTATGTCTTGATTAACCTGAGTTTGGAAAAGCTCCTCTCTGCTTGAGCTACAGTCACTGGCAATGTAAGTGCAATCCTGAGAGCCGTCCAAAAGTTGGGGTAGATCTCAGATAGATCCTTATCGTGCAGAAAAGTGAGAAGCTCAAAGAGGCTCATGGTTTTTGATGGCAGTCATTAGACACTTTATTAATCTAATCTAATCTAATCTAATCTAAGGGAGGAACAATTAGCTCCTTGGTTAATTTACTGCCTCAAATTATATGCTTTGTCACGTAACAGAGTTATAGCAAATGGAAAATGTCTTTTAAACTATCTACACATATGTAAATTAAACTGGCTATTTACAGTATACTGTAAATATATTGGCTATAGCCAACATTAACATAATAAACAATGGAAATAAATAACTGTACTTGCTGCAGTCTTGCTGCAAAGCATAATTTTGTCATTACATTTTGTGATGTTTAATAGAAACCATTAGAATTTCTGTGATGGTTTGTAAATTAGGCTTTTATTGTGTGTGTTTTTTAGCAAGGTAAGCATAGCAAGTAGAGATGTTCCGATACCATTTTTCCCCTCCCGATACCGATTCCGATACTAGGGCTCAGGGTATCGGCCGATACCGAGTACCGATCCGATACCTGGGTGTGTATCTGTACAATGTGTATATACTGTGTGTGTGTGTGTGTGTGTGTGTGTGTGTGTGTGTGTGTGTATATATATATATATATATATATATATATAAATATATATATATCTCATTTCTTTTTTTAAGTAAAATACTACTAGCCCTGTGTAACGGGTTCGACCCTAAGTGCACGGGTGACACCATGAAACACGGACATGAGGCGAGGTCTTACAGGAAAAAGGGTAATTTATTTAGAACAATGGGTAAGGAAAGGATTAAAGGCTCTCTGCAGCCGTTTCCCCTTCTGCGGGAGGGATGCGAAGGCAGGCTGTTCCTTCACATACCTAAAGGGGGCGGAGGCCGCCTAACTAGTGAGCGAGGAGCGATATCAATTTGGGCGCACGCCCATCACAGGCGCACGCCATGACATTCTGTAAGTAAGCTAAGCTAGCAAAGCTAGCGGGCATAAATAGGTTATGTTTAGGAAAATGGTATCGGATCGGTACGTGGACTCAAATACGCGCCGATTCCGATGCCGGATTTTTTTGTGGTATCGGCAGCATTTCCGATACCAGTATCGGAATCGGAACAACCCTAATAGCAAGCATCATAAGCAAGACGTCTAACAAACCTAAGAGTTAACGTTATACCACTAATTAACATGATGACATAAATAACTTAATCATACAGAGAGAACATTGTTATATATCTTTATCTTTTGTCCGTTTCTCCTCATCTTCTTTTCTTTTGTTTCTAAATTGGGCCCCTGACAGCTTTGGCCTTTTTCTCTCCATCGCTGTGTTTATACTTTATAATCGACGGTTCGACAATCAGCAGATTTCCCTCAACGCTGTCACTCACGACCAGAAGTCAAGACTAAACCAATTCACCTCCACATCATCATCGCTTTTATTATCTATTTTTATTAGCCATTTCACACAATTAAATACATGAAAAAAGTGCAAATTACTGGTGTGTGTTTATAATATTTTGAATGAAATGTGCGTTATTTGTAAGAAAGTCAGGTAGACATCATTTAGCCCCCTTCTTGTCCGCTTCATTTGGGAGAGGTGAACTGTACTCTGCCCCCCCCCCCCCCCCCCCCCCCCGCCCCCCCTCCGTCATCCGCTCTCCTCTCCGCTCAACCCCCCCTCCCCCCACTCGCTCAGCTCCTGTGCGGCTCATTCAGGTGCGGTGCGAGCGCAGGTATCACAGATAACAGAAAACAGCTTAGCGGCACAGATTATTATTTTTTACTCCAGGTTCGTGTGCCGCCCCCCACGTGACATAAAAAAATGCCGCCCTGGGCGGCTGCCCACTTCGCCCTACCCTAAAACCGCCACTGACTGTATGTATGTGTGTGTATACTGTATATGTGTGTGTGTGTGTATATACTGTATATCTGTGTGTGTGTTTGTGTGTGTATACTGTATGTATATGTGTGTGTATACTGTATGTGTGTGTGTGTACTGTATATATATATATATGTGTGTGTATACTGTATATGTGTTACATATACAGTATACAATAAAAGAAAGGTGTATACCGTACACCTGCTCCGCTCCCTGTAACCCCGCACACCTACCGGCAAGGGGCGGGGTGCCGTAACCATGCGAGGCTGACTTTCCATTTTCATTCACCATCCTGGAGAACTCCGGCAGCTATAAAAGGCAGCTATAAAACGTTATTTTTGTTGTTGTTGTTTCTCTCTCCCTCTCTCTCTATGACTCCCATCAGAGGACTAAGCACCGCTTCCCGGCCAATCCTGCCCACCGTGGGAATACGGTGACCCCCCCCTCCCCCCCGACACACACACTTCCTTCCTTTAGTGCATTCGCATCCCAGACAGACCACACAGTGCATCCATGTGACAAGATCTCCAGATAGAAGCGGGACACCAGGACGAGTCAGACAGGTCCAGAGAGCAGAAGGGTTCTAGATCACTGGCAGCTCAGGAGCGACATGTATAGTGAGACAGAGAGACAGGTACAGGGAGAGAGAGAGGAGAAGAGAGAACAGTTAGGTACTGTATGGTCACAGTCACATAATGTCTAATGTGAATGTATATTTAGTGCAGAGTGTAAGCAGGGACTCCGGCAGGACTAACAATCACATTATAACTCAAATGGAGAGCCAGAAGGAAACACAGTCATGAGGGGGAACTGAGATGTAAAGCAAACAATCACCTCACCGTCAACAAACCTGAGTGATCAATGAGAATGAGGAAGACAGCATCTAAACATACCAGTTCACCATAATACTCTACGTCCATGAGTCCCCCAGATCTGCTCCTTTACCTTATGGCAAATCTATTTATAAACATGCTTGACTAAATAAATAGGCGTTTCAGCCTAGAATTGTGTCTGAGTCCTGAACATTAATTGGAAGACTATTCCATAACTTTGGGGCTTTCTAAGAAAATGCTCGGCCACCTGATGTATGTTTTATAATATGCGGTACTGATAAGCAGCCTGCATCCTTTGATGGCGTGGCGGATCGTAAGACACTGGCAGTTCACTCAGATACTGCGGCGCGAGTCCATTTAATGCTTTATACGTCAATAATAGTGTATTTTAAAATCGATGTGAGCCAGTGCAGTGTGGATAAGGTAGGGGTGATGTGCTCGTATCTTCTGGTTCTACTGACGACTCTCACTGCTGCATTCTGGACTAACTGACTAACTCCGTCTCCAGGGATTATTTTCAAACGTAAAGTGCAGGTTAAAGATTGCAAACTAAGGAAAGTTAACATTCATGCATGTGTGAAAGTCACCCTACACAATAACCCCACCCCCTCCTCTTCTATCTCTGCTTCACATACATGGCCTGATTCTCTCTTTCTAAAGTAAAGTGCAGGTTAATTTGTTTTATTTTTACTTTGTTTTCTATTAATAATTTTTATATAAATATTTTTGGGTTGTGGAACAAATCATTAGAGTTTCCATTATTTCTTATGGGGAAATTCGCTCTGAAACAAAATAGCGTCAGGGATTCCCCTTGTCAAGATCAAAGGGGCAAAGACAACATTTCACTGGGAGATTAATTTCCTTAGGTGCAGTTATGTTTTTTGGCCACATGATGGCAGTGTTGGGAAAGGGGACAGCTTTAGCCAAGTGGATTGGTATGCTTTATATTGTATATTTTCGTATAAGACTCACTTTGGACCCGACTCACGAACAAATCTGACTTATGAACGTGCTCCTGGAATGGAACTAATTTGTAAATGGGGGACTACCTGTACTTCTCTGTTCATAAAGGGAGAGCAGTTTACCTTCTCCAAGTGCACACTTAGCAAACTTCTGCTCCATAAACATCAGGACTCTGCCTTTATGTGCACCACTGTAATATGTGAGCAGCTCCCTCTTTATTCTGCTCCTTCTATATATTGGTGGGGTTGCAGGTTCACCCTGGACAGGGTGCCGACCCTCACAAGTACACACACTGTTTGGAAACCTAAATCAGCGTACTCTACATGTGTTTAGACGCCACATCCAATACGCCACTACATCACTGTACCACCTCCAGGACAAAATCCAGTCACTCCGTAAGTACTTAAAAAAGAAAATGAAAAAACATTACACTGTGTATGTGACTAAAAGTCTGTGTACAGGTGTGTTTATTACCCGTCTGTGTCACACTGCCCTTTGACCACTGCAGACTAAACCAGGTAATGAAAATGAAAGTCAACAACTGTAGAAAGTTTTAGGAGAAAAACACACAGTGAGTATTTAAATCTGAAGCTGTAATTTATTAAAACACTACGACTAGATGCAGAAGAGTTTATTTATTATTCTTTACTGAAGTTTTAATCTACACAGAGGGTTTTATGACTTGATCCTGTGACTATTTCCTGTAAGTGAACTCTGTGCTGATACAGAGGTTTGATTTAACACAGCGATGTTGGAGTGAAGTAAACGTGTGTCCTGCTGTAATCTGGAGAAGGAGACATGACCTCCAACATGAGTGTGTCTGGAAAACAGAACTTAAAGAAAGACGAGAGGTGAGTGACTTTTACATTCACCAGCAATAAACACACACCATCTCATGGGAACAGATCTGTATCTATAATCACTCAATAGTTAACAGAGGAACTACACTTTGGTTGAAGATGTTTAATAGCAGTGAATATATGACTGATCTGATCTGAGAACAGTTTAGAGAAATCATTGACTGAGAGAAGAGTAAAAGGACTGTGTAATGTGTAGCATAAGAGGAGCAGAGCTCTGAGTCAGTGAACTCTACAGGCTTTAAGACCCAGCTGAGTCAGTTAGCTGTGATTGGGACTCCTGACATCAGTGTGATTACTGAGGTGTGAAGTGTGTGTCCTGTTTGAATAAGTGTGCAGACTGTAGCTGAATTAAACAGATGAAATTATTGGTGTTTAATGATGAACACATTGTGTAACAGTGCTGGAACAGCAGAGTATTAATTATGTAAATTATTACTTTATAATTAACTCATATTTCTGTTGTAATTCTAGAATGATGGAGGGAAAGAGATCAGACTCACCAGAACCCAGCTGTGTGTCCATGAAGAGTGACGAGTCAATGGGAGAACCACAGAACTTCAGAGACAGTTCTCCTGATGTGAGGTCAGTACAGTGAGGTGTTGTACAGCAGTGTTCCACCTGTTCAAACTCACTCGTCTCATTCTGAAGCCCTTCATGAGCTTTAACAGGTGTTGAAGCAGTAAAACACTAAAGTGTGCAGTGCTGCAGCTCTCAGACTGGCAGTGAGGAAAACTGCTTTAAGAGTTCAGTTTAGCCTGCAGTCCCTGAGCTGGAGACTCTGTGCTGTCAATAAATACTTGATTACATGATTCAATACAATTCAGTTTTATTTGTATAGCGCTTTTAACAATTGTCATTGTCACAAAACAGCTTTACACAATCAAAATAATTATTTAAGTTTGTATGGAATGTGAATGTCTATGAATCAAAATGGTCAGATTGTCCCTGGTGAGCAAGCCCGAGGGCGACAGTGGCAAGGGAAAACTCCCTGAGATGGTAATAGGAAGAAACCCATCCTCATTTGGGTGAAACAGATACAGTAGCAGGTATTGATCAGCATTTATACTGTGTTAGTTGGCAGGCAGTTCAGATATAATAGTTGATGTTTATTGATGTTAATATGTCCAGGTAGTTATTGGAGACTCAGGTAGACTTGTAGGAAGTTCCAGTCCTGAACTATCGAACTGTCAAGTCCTCAGAGAAACCACTGCCAACACAAGTCGAGGCCAGAACCGTCTTCTAGGTAGAGAGAACCATCCCCAGACACCAGGCACATCCCAAAGAGACACACGGGGCATCCATGTGACGAGATCTCCAAGCATATATATAAAAGAACTTATCAATTCTGCCACATGTACAGGACTTACAGAGAAATTAAATTGCGTTACTCTCAGACCCTTGGTGGATAACAGACAACATTAAATACATAAAGTAGAATTTTAAAAATAAAAATATGAATAAATACAATTATACATTTTATATATATATATATATATATATATATATATATATATATATATATATATATATACATACATACATACATACATACAACAAATACAATATACAAGTAAGGGCACATGACAGAGAGTGCAAACCAGACAGAGTAGTGCAAATGAGGACATAATGTATAGTGCAAATAGAGCAGCCCTGTAACAGACAATTGTCTTATGAGGTAGACTAAGTGTAGTGTATAGATATATAGATAGATAGATAGATAGATAGATAAGACATTGTAAATACTACCCTGTACTGTGTTCTGTAAATGTACAGTCACGCTGAACGTGTAGCTCTTGTAGCTGTTTTTTCAGCTCCTGCACTTCATTAGAAAGTTCTTCTATTTTAACACATGTCAGGTCTAATAATGAAGGCTCAGGAATGCTACAGTAATCATGATCCATCGTTACATCCATGGGTACGGGTTCGACGGATACCACTCACTGGACCGTGATGCTTTAACGGCATAATCATTCCAGGCTAAAAGCACTAGTACAGCGCCAGTTACTAACTTTTTTTCGTGTCTCTGGTGTTTGCGGTTCAATAATCTAATCATTGCTAAAATGTTTACTTCAAACCGTAAAATTGCTGGTAGGACAAAAATCGTCTCGGCGTATGTTCACAAGCCGCCACCATTTTTTTTTTGAGACAATGTCAATTGTTAAAAGCGCTATACAAATAAAACTAAATTGAATTGAATTGAATTTTCTGAGGTCCACATCTGAAGGAAAACTGTGAAAACTTAAAGTTCCGTTGAACTTCGCAGAAGATGTACACAGCGGAACACAACAGTGTACGTTGTATTACCTTCTGCTGTCTCTGTAATCTATAAACAGACTTTTTTCTGAACATTTCCTCCAAACTCCAACACAATGGCCGACAAACCGGAACTCAGCGAGCCCTATTACTTCAAAGCGGAAGTACGTCACGAGTCTACGTGCAAGTGGTCTATTTGGTTTGATGCCGTTTACGTTCTAATTTCCGAGCGGTCTGTTTTAAAGTTCGCGTGTGATCGTTAAACGAGGGAGCAAGTTTCTTATCTCTAATAATTTTTCTTTTAACTGGAGCTACATTATCTAAGGTCTAACAAAATGTCGACTCTAAATATTCAGTCGCCTGATTGAGTTCTGTGGGGTCAGACGGTGGCCTAATCGAAGTTGGTAACTCTGGGAGATTACTGATAAAACTCTGTGTGGTAGTTGATGTGAATGTACGTTTAATACGGTAGCGCGGTGCTGTGCGTACATTATCACTGTGACACACTTGAATGGAGACAAGATAATTTCAGACAGTGGAATTGTGAATAAACTTCTTATACTTAATCCGAAGAATATTATTAGATATAAAGTGTGACCTGCTTTATGAGTGGGTCCTACTATACACTGATTTACTCCTACTGAGTCCAGTATGGTGTCACATCTGTACCACCACGGTCCGGGGAAATAAGATCTGGGTCTCCGGACTACTGAGCTGCAGCTTTGTCTACCCCTAGTGTGTGAATGTTGGTATGTCTCCCCATCACTAATTATGTTCACCTGTGTCTCTCTATTTAAGCCAGTCGAACCCATAGAGCATTGTCCGTTCACTGTTGTCACCATGTTTTGTTTGTATATGTCATCAAAAAAACCATGGATTCTCAAAATGAATAATAAAATCTGCAATTAACACTTTGTCTACAGAAATTACATGATGTGTTTTGTTCGTTCACAGACCAGAAAAGAGGAAATTAAACGTCAGCAGAAATCAGTTAGAGTCCATATTCAAGGTGTGTGTCTTTTTAATTTCTTTTACTTGTGTGTGAGTAGGTTGATTTATTGATTTAGAGATTTATTGATGTGACATAATGTACTCAGATAAAATCTTTTTGTAGAGTTACTGTAGTCTTTTCAACTATTCATAAAATTTTAAGTACCTCTCAGTGTGTAATGGCGCTTTTCCACTGCATAGTACGACACAACATGGTTCAGTTCTACTCACTTTTGGGGGGCTTTCCACTGGGAACAGTACATGGTACCTGGTCCTTTTTTTAGTACCACCTCAGTCGAGGTTCCCAGCCCGCCGACCCGTTACCAAAATGTAACGTGAACCGTGAACCGTGTTGTGCCATTCTATGCAGTGGAAAAGAGACATAAGACTATAATATTTAGACCGGTTACTGTGTGTTTTTAACCAGGAGCTGGAACACAAAGTCATCACTCTAATAAAGAATGAGCTGAAGAGGTTTAGGGAGTTCCTGAGTCCAGATTACCTAGCATGCACTGAGAGGGAGGTGGAGGATGAGGAGGATCTGCACAGTGTCAGAGAGGGAGCGCTGAAGATCACACTGCACGTCCTGAAGAACATGAAGCACACAGATATCGCTAACACACTGCAGAACCGTAAGAGCTCTGAGTCACGACTTTATTCCATCAGGTTCACTATAGAGAGAGGAAGTGTTTTAGATATTAACACTTATTTATAAGCTCGATTTTAGTCTGGTGCCGTATTCAGAAAGCTTATAAGAATTCTCTCAATGAGCTGCTAACTTAAAAAAGCTTAACTTCTACCAGGAGTCCTAGCTTAAGTGAAATTAAGGCGAAATCTCAGAACAACTCTGAGCTAAGAAAGGTGAGGAGGCGGGCTGATCCAGTTGCTAAGTATGACACATTCTTCTGAAGACTGTAATTGGATGTAAAAAAAAAAGTGCTAGGTTGACCCATGAACATGGCGTTGGGTTGAGCGGATTCAGATGATCTTTATAGAGAATATTCCTGGTCACGAGCAGGTGAGTACATAATGTACATACCTGACAGTAATTCATGAAATTAAGTATATATTTAATTTATTATAAGTACATTACAGTAAGTTTTTACTGTGTTACAAATACACCCATAATATGCCATAAATATATTCTTATTGCAGCATGCTGTTATACTTCTGGCCAATTCCAAATACGAAAAAAGTACATTTACATTTAATAGAAATATACTTTATTATATCATACAGTACACGACATTCATGAGTTCAACAGATTTCTTTTGCATAAGGTTACCAATAAAAAAAAACGTCAGGTTGTCTCACAAACACTCAAACTAAAATATAAACTGTTGTATGAACAAAGACAGACATTAGTATTAGAATTTACAGGTACAGTATTAGTGTAAACCTGGTGTGTTGATTCTAGCTGTTACACAGAGACTGAAAACAGGCCGAGAGCTATGGAGCCATTATACCAGAAGTGAAGTACATAAGATTTAGCAACAACACGTTCAACCTTAACCTTAAGGCCTCCCGCACCGATCGGTGCATAGGGCAACGAGTGTTCTCCATTGTGTTCGATCAACAGCCGCAGCTTCGGCTTCGTCCCATGTGAGGTTGACAACTCTCAGTTCGTTCGCAAAGGTTCGTCCGCCAGTTAGTCCTTGGCCGCCCTTGTTTGCGTTTACCCCGGGTTGGCCGCCAGTTCGTCGCCATTTTGGGTAGCCGGTGGTTAGGTAGACGGAGGACCTGGCCGGCGAAGCGAAATCTGCGTTCATTGACAGTTGCTGAGAGGGGCCCAGTGTTTGCTCGACGATAGACCTCTTCATTCGTAATATGGTCCAGATAACTGATCCTCAGTATGTGTCGCAGGCACTGCTGATGGAAAACGTCTAGTTTCCGAGCAACAGCCGCCGTCATCTTCCATGTCTCACTCGGTACGTCACCATGGGCGTTACGATGGAATCAAGGAGACGGAGTTTGACTTGCATAGAACGCGATGGGGAGTTCCAGATGGGGCGGAGACGTTGAAACGCGGCAGACGCTTTACCAATGCGGCACGTGACATCGCGCGCCGTGTCCCCGTCTGAGCTGATTACACTACCGAGGTATGTGAATTCCACCACTTCTTCCACGCGATGGCCATTGACGATGACTGGGATCCGCGCATGTACATAGCCAACTCGCATAACCTTGGTCTTCTGATCGCTTATTCTAAGCCCGGCGTTGGCCGACTGTTGTTCCAGGATCGCGGTGAGTTTATTGAGGCCATTTTGGGTCGGACCAAGTAGAATGATGTCATCAGCGAAATCGAGATCAGCCAGAAGCTGTCCATCGGCCCAGGTAACACCCAGCATCGCTTGGTCGATTGAATGACGGCACACGAAATCGATAACCAGGAGAAAGAATATTGGCGATAGAACACAGCCCTGCCTTACCCCTGTTTCTATGTTCAAGAAGTCCGTCATCCCCTCTTCTGTCTGCATGCAGCACTGGGAGCCATGGTATAGGTTGCGAAAAAGATTGATGTAACAGGCCGGTATTCCGTATGTTCGAACAATCTTCCACAAGGTATTGAGTCAAAGGCCTTGACAAAGTCCACAAAATTTAACGAAAGACGTTGCTGGTATTCTAGCGTCTGTTCAATCACCTGCCGGAGGACAAAGATTTGCTCAATGCAGGAACAGCTACTTCGGAAGCCTGCCTGCTGCTCGCGGAGGCGCTTGTCCACTGCTCGTCGCAGGCGATTTAAAAGGACGATGGATAGTACCTTGCCAGGCACTGACAGCAGGGTGATACCCCGCCAGTTGTCGCATTTGGAAAGATCGCCTTTCTTTGGTAAGGTGACAATAACGCCTCGTTTCCAGTCTTCGGGTACCATTGCCGCCATCCAGCACGTGTTCAAAAGGTTTGTCAGAACATTGACAATGGTGTGTTCGGGTGGAATCCCATCAATGCCGGCCACTTTACCACTCTTGAGGGTACAGATTGCCAGTTCCGCTTCTGCTGTAGTAATGGGGTCGAGGCTGACAGGTAGATCAGACACGGATGAGAATGCCAGGGTCAAAGACTGTGGTCGGCGCCGGTTGATTGAGGACTTGCTGAAAGTGCTCCACCCAACGTCGGTCCTGCGCTTTTTGCGTAAGAAGTGGCTTGCCGTCTTGGTCTTTAATCGGCACCCCTCGTCCCGTAACAGAGCCAAATTCAAGTTCAAGTAGGCTTTATTGTCACTTCAACCATATACAGTTAGCACACAGTGAAACGAAACAACGTTCCTCCAGGACCAAGGTGCTACATGCAACATAAATTTACAACATAGATTACCAGAAAACACTGAACTAGCTAACTAAGAGGCCTAGTTAGCTGGCTAGCAGAGACAAGACAAACTGACCTAACATAAATTACAACATAAATTAACAAAAACTAACTATCTAACTAAGACTTTTTATCTACAGGGTTTTTTTTTTTTTAAACAGACAGCAGAAAAAGGGCACGTGCAAATGTGTAAACAAAAGCAACAGCAACAAAGTGACAGTGCGACAAAAACACAACGTAACATAATAATAAGGTTTTATGATGAGTTGAGGTAGTGGAGAAACAGTAAACATTCCTTAGTGTAGCAGCAAAAATTAGGAAGTACAGAAGTTAGTGCAAAAAGTCCAGTAATAATATTGTGCAAAAGAGCATGGTGTGTACGATAGCTTGGTGGTGTAGGTCAGTGTGTTTGCGCTTGAATTGATTAGTCAGTCCAGTCTCAATGTTTTGAGGTAGTTGAGTTAAGCTGAGTGATAATGTTTGTGTGTGTGTGTTTATCAGTCCAGTCCCTTTTTGTTGAGGAGATGGATGGCTTGTGGAAAAAAGCTGTTGCACAGTCTGGATGTGTGTGCCCGAATGCTTCTGTAATAATAATAATAATAAGTTTATTTTATATAGTGCCTTTCAAGAGACTCAAGGCTGCTTTAAAATAACAAAAATGTTTACACATAGAAAGAGACATCTGAAAGACAACAAAACAAAATCCAGATAAACATGAAAACCGTTAGAATTTAGCTATACACATATTCAAAGATTGGGAAAACAGGAAGAGAAAAGATATGTTTTAAGGTGGGTTTTGAAATCCTGTAGTGAAGAAAGATCGTGGATGTGTTTGGGAATAGAATTCCAGAGTGTAGGTGCAGAAATACTAAATGCTCGTCCTCCAAATGATGCTAATCTGTGGCGAGAATGAATAAGATCAGAAATATATGGGGGGCAAGACCATGGAGTGCTTTGAAGGTGATAAGGAGAATCTTGTATTGAATGCGGTAGCGAACAGGTAGCCAATGAAGTTTGTGTAGGATGGGAGTGATGTGCGAGTATTTCTTTGAATAAGTGAGGACCCTTGTTCTGAGTTCTGAATGTATTGGAGCTTATTTAATGTTGTATTTGGCAGACCATAAAAAAGAGAATTACAGTAGTCGAGTCGAGAAATAATGAGTGTGTCAGCATCCTTGCACCTGTGTGTCAGCATCCTTGATGGCTAAGAAGGGCCATAGACGAGCTATATTATGGAGTGAAGAAATGTGAGGTAGAAATGAAAGATGGGAGTCAAAAGTTATACAGATGTCGCCTTTAAGACTGCGCGTGTTTTCCCGCGAGAGGCCGCAATTTAGCGAGCGGCGTGCCGCGACTTGCCGGAGGCAACATTCGGGAATTTAAAATTAATGTGTTGTGCTTCACTGAATATCCGCCACATGGCGCATGGAAGGACTTTATCTAAAAGCCGGTGGTCAGTTTCCCTATGTTTCCCCGGTGGCGCGCAGATTCAAATTATGACGTCACTCGCAACCTAACGCTGAGAAGGCGAACGAGGATTTTAACAGATTTTCTCTCGTTTTAAAGTGTTTTTACGAACTTTTTGAATTAAACAAATAACCTATGCAAAATAATCGAGTGTCTTTTCGCTTTTTTTTTATATTTGAAGATAATTCATACGTTTTAAGCCGCTGCAAAAGGCTGGTTTGCTGGGCGAGTACTGACATCACGACTACTTTTATTACACGTACATTTGTTTATTTGTATATGTACGTTGTTAATATTAATTTTTTAGAGATTGTGTGTGCGTGCACGGAGAGTTTGTGTTGATAAGTGTATGTGGATAAGTTGATAAGTGTATCAGAAAGCATTAAAATGTTCATTTGAATTAAAATGACACACACACGTCTGTATATACAGTATATCAATTACATATATATCAATTTCACTGAAGCCTATCCCTCGCCATATGACAATTCGCCATTCATTCCCGCATTGATAATCAGCGATATTTTATAAGGAGATTTAGGGATTTAGCTCTACTTAATTTTCTAACGTTTTAAGAAAATTCATTAGTTCGTTCATTCTATTTGAAGCTTCGGATGGTTTTTTTTTATTTTTTAGATTAGTTCTGAACTTGCTTCCGTGAAACTATCACTAAAACAATGTACTGAGCCCTCCTGAGGATATAAAGCTTTATTATTGTGTTTGGATAAATAATCAGATCTACCACAGCAGGTAATAAACTATGGTGTGTCATAACCGAAGCAAACACCACGAATGTGCCTCGTTTTGTTCGACGGGAACGTGGTTCACTTGGCCGCGGTGTATTATAAACCTGTGGAATGTTTCACTGTTTATGTTCACATAAGAGGAACAAAAGCGAGTGAAATGTGGAAATGATGTGTGGCAACTCAATGAGAACTAAACCAATGATTTCGGTAACTCCACTGAGTGTAACATCTGCATAGTGACACTGAACATCTTCACTTTTCCGTTTACCTCTGAAAAAAAAGCTGTATTTTGTTTGTTTATATTTAGAGTTTTTAGAACAGTAGAAGAAGTACGTGCGCGCACGCACACACATAGACACACACACACACACACACACACACACACACACACACACACACACACAGACACACTCCCCTGAGCCCTCGGGAAACATCCAATCACCGTCGGTATACAAATGAGTCAAGACGTAGCCTAACGTGGTGTCGTGTCGGATTTCAGCGGTCACGGAGCGGGAAGACTTTGAAGAAGCTGCAGTGACAGTAAACAGCTGAACAACTTCACTTTTCCGTTTACCTCTGAGGAAAAAAAGCTGTATTTTGTTTGTTTATATTTAGAATTTTTATAGTAGTAAGAGAAAGTTATAGTTTGGTCTGTATTGTAGTTCGCACCCTTGTAGAGAATAAATAAATGAATAACACCTTCATATCCCCTCTCAAGAGTGTCATAGTCCATTGTTAGTTTTAATGATTTGGCTGAAACTAATTATCACTACATAAGTACCCTAACACCATTGATCATGAGTCTCAGCTGAACCTAATTCTATACTTGTAACAGAAAATGTAGATGCAGATTTCAAATGTGTATTTATATGATATATAGATAGATAGATAGATAGGTGTGTGTGTGTGTGTGTGTGTGTGTGTAGGCTCTACGTAGGGGCAAGAGAGGGCAGCGCACCCTTAAATGTCTGCACATGTTAATATATTCCTAAAATGTATATATTACAAGTTGATAAACTGATCTGCGGTAGCGGAAAAATCCGCTGAAAAAAGGACAGGCTGAAGCGCACGCGCACACACACACACATACACACGCGCACACATACACACACAGACACACCTCCCTTGAGCCCTGCGTCTGTCGGATTTCAGCTGTCACGGAAAGACTTTGAAGCAGTTTATATATGAATCTAAGCTTGAACTTATCAGCATTGTAAATATATAATACTTTTCAAATAAAATCGCTATTACTTTGACCCTGAAGTTTAGTTTAGCACACACAAAAAACAGAAAAGTCATTTCTGGTAACGTAATGTGTAGTTTATTTACAGTAATTCATTAAAAAATGAATATACATACAGTACACAGTAAACACGGGAAAAATTACAAAATGAAAAAACAAACAGTGTCTACTTTATAAACAGCTTAGTATGGGCGTCGAGATCCTGAAATCCCTTGCATGTTTTTGCTTCCAAGTGGAGAGATATTTGACCGATAGCCTAGAACAAAAGATCTATAGGTGTGATCACAACCCCCTCCGACCGACCGTGCCATCAATCACTGACCACCTCAGAAGTTCCCTCCAATGTATGGCTGCAATACTTGTTTTGCAAGTATTTTTAACACAATTCAAAGGCTTACAAGTTCCATTCAACATATAATGATGTCTGCAAATGTTAATATATTCCTAAAATATATACAGTATCTCACAAAAGTGAGTACACCCCTCACATTTTTGTAAATATTTTATTATTTCTTTTCAAGGGACAACGCTAAAGATATGAAACTCTGATAGAATGTAAAGTAATCAGTGTACAGCTTGTATAATGGTGTAAAGTTGATGTTCCCTCAAAATAACTCAACACACAGCCATTAAAGTCTGAACTGCTGGCAACAAAAGTGAGTACACCCCTAAATGAAAATGTTCAAACTGTGCCCAGTGTCAGTATTTTGTGTGGCCACCATTATTTTCCAGCACTGTCTTAACTCTCTTGGGCATGGAGTTCACTAGAGCTTCACAGGTTGTCATGGGAATCCTCTTCCACTCCTCCTTGATCACGTCACGAAGCTGGTGGATGTTAGGCACCTTGTGCTTCTCCACCTTCCATTTGAGGATGCCCCACAGATGCTCAATAGGGTTTAGGTCTGGAGACATGCTTGGCCAGTCCAGCACCTTTACCCTCAGGGTCTTCTGCAAGACAGTGGTTGTCTTGGAAGTATGTTTGGGGTCATTATCATGTTGGAATACTGCTCTACGGCCCAGTTTCCGAAGGCAGGGGATCATGTTCTTCTTCAGCATGGCACAGTACATGTTGGCATTCATGGTTCCCTCAATGAACTGTAGTTCCACAGTGCCGGCAGCACTCATGCAGCCCCAAACCATGACACTCCCACCCCCTTGCTTGACTGTAGGCAAGACACATCTGTCTTTGTACTCTTCACCTGGTCGCCGCCACACATGCTTGACACCATCTGAACCAAATAAGTTTATCTTGGTCTCATCAGACCACAGGATGTGGTTCAAGTATGCCATGTTATTAGTCTGCTTGTCTTCAGCAAACTGTTTGCAGGCTTTCTTGTGCACCATCTTTAGAAGAGGCTTTCTTCTGGGACGACAGCCATACAGACCAATTTGATGCAGTGTGCGGCATATGGTTTGAGCACTGACAGGCTGGCTCCCCATCCCTTCAACCTCTGCAGCAATGCTGGCAGCACTCACACGTCTATTTTCAAAAGCCAACATCTGGACATGACGCTGAGCATGTGCACTCTTCTTCTTCTTCTGTTGCCAGCAGTTCAGACATTAATGGCTGTGTGTTGAGTTATTTTGAGGGGACATCAACTTTACACCATTATACAAGCTGTACACTGATTACTTTACATTCTATCAGAGTTTCATATCTTTACCGTTGTCCCTTGAAAAGATATAATAAAATATTTACAAAAATGTGAGGGGTGTACTCACTTTTGTGAGATACTGTATATTACAAGTTGATAAACTGATCCGCGGTAGCGGAAAAATCCGCTGAAAAAAGTGCACCGCAACTAACACGACAAACACCGTTTCCCATGCAGTGTTTTATTTGTGACGACTTGGCATAATGTTAACTTAACATTAACGGCCACAATTAGCATATTGTTTAGCTGTACATTTACTAAATGAGCACTGTGCCTAGTCCGAATTGCATATTTTTGTATAATCAATATCCATTCTGTTCTAAGTGTCATAATTAATTTTAAATACAATTTTGAACCTTTTTTATTCCTTGTTTTTATTGTTGTGATTATTTTTTGATAGTTTTACTTTCTTTATGTAAAGCAATTTGAATGACCATTGTGTATGAAATGTGCTACAGTATAAATAAACTTGCCTTGCAGTGTCCTAGATAAATGGACATAAGATAATTTTTCAGTGACTTAAACGCCAAGTAAGTACAAGTTCACATACAGTGGTGTGAAAAACTATTTGCCCCCTTCCTGATTTCTTATTCTTTTGCATGTTTGTCACACTTAAATGTTTCTGCTCATCAAAAACCGTTAACTATTAGTCAAAGATAACATAATTGAACACAAAATGCAGTTTTTAAATGAAGGTTTACGTTATTATGGGAGAAAAAAAACTCCAAATCTACATGGCCCTGTGTGAAAAAGTGATTGCCCCCCTTGTTAAAAAATAACTTAACTGTGGTTTATCACACCTGAGTTCAATTTCTGTAGTCACCCCCAGGCCTGATTACTGCCACACCTGTTTCAATCAAGAAATGACTTAAATAGGAGCTACCTGACACAGAGAAGTAGACCAAAAGCACCTCAAAAGCTAGACATCATGCCAAGATCCAAAGAAATTCAGGAACAAATGAGAACAAAAGTAATTGAGATCTATCAGTCTGGTAAAGGTTATAAAGCCATTTCTACAGCTTTGGGACTCCAGCGAACCACAGTGAGAGCCATTATCCACAAATGGCAAAAACATGGAACAGTGGTGAACCTTCCCAGGAGTGGCCGGCCGACCAAAATTACCCCAAGAGCGCAGAGACAACTCATCCGAGAGGCCACAAAAGACCCCAGGACAACATCTAAAGAACTGCAGGCCTCACTTGCCTCAATTAAGGTCAGTGTTCACGACTCCACCATAAGAAAGAGACTGGGCAAAAACGGCCTGCATGGCAGATTTCCAGGCGCAAACCACTTTTAAGCAAAAAGAACATTAAGGCTCGTCTCAATTTTGCTAAAAAACATCTCAATGATTGCCAAGACTTTTGGGAAAATACCTTGTGGACCGACGAGACAAAAGTTGAACTTTTTGGAAGGTGCGTGTCCCGTTACATCTGGCGTAAAAGTAACATAGCATTTCAGAAAAAGAACATCATACCAACAGTAAAATATGGTGGTGGTAGTGTGATGGTCTGGGGATGTTTTGCTGCTTCAGGACCTGGAAGGCTTGCTGTGATAGATGGAACCATGAATTCTACTGTCTACCAAAAAATCCTGAAGGAGAATGTCCGGCCATCTGTTCGTCAACTCAAGCTGAAGCGATCTTGGGTGCTGCAGCAGGACAATGACCCAAAACACACCAGCAAATCCACCTCTGAATGGCTGAAGAAAAACAAAATGAAGACTTTGGAGTGGCCTAGTCAAAGTCCTGACCTGAATCCTATTGAGATGTTGTGGCATGACCTTAAAAAGGCGGTTCATGCTAGAAAACCCTCAAATAAACCTGAATTGCAACAATTCTGCAAAGATGAGTGGGCCAAAATTCCTCCAGAGCGCTGTAAAAGACTCATTGCAAGTTATCACAAACGCTTGATTGCAGTTATTGCTGCTAAGGATGGCCCAACCAGTTATTAGGTTCAGGGGGCAATTACTTTTTCACACAGGGCCATGTAGGTTTGGACTTTTTTTCTCCCTAAATAATAAAACCCCTCATTTAAAAACTGCATTTTGTGTTTACTTGTTTTATCTTTGACTAATAGTTAAATGTGTTTGATGATCAGAAACATTTTGTGTGACAAACATGCAAAAGAATAAGAAATCAGGAGGGGGGGCAAATAGTTTTTCACACCACTGTATTGAGGAAATTTGGCTTTAAGAATGGGTGCTTATGAAAATACTAATGTCACAATATCAATCACAGGCAAAGGAGACAGAAATTATTGAGGGACAGGTAGACCAGGGTCAATCAGATGTACAGTGTCGGGTCAGTGTGGTGCTTTTATTGAAGGGATAATTACAGATTTTTTACAATTTTTGGGGGGTGAACAATTTCTTTAATGTTTTTTGAGTTGTGGCTGTTTAGTAGAAAGTAATAGGCTCACCAATTTACAGTATGATCTTTCAATTTAGCAAGTGTAATGTAAACAAGTTAGTTAGTATGAGTATGGAAAACATAATTTCCTGCATTTTTTTCTGCTTCAGGAGTCAGTCTGTTCTGAGACAGTGAGAGTAGAGGAAGGGGCAGATTCAGGACCAGGGAGGGAGCCGGAGACAGCAGAACAAAGAGATGATATTGCCAGCACCAGCACAGGGAGCACAGTTTTTAGTTTAGATCTCATGTTTACATTTTATTGTATGTTGATGGCTTGACTGTAAACAACATAAACAATGCAATAAATAGTTTTGAAGAAAAATCTGCTTTGTCATTGAACCTGAGAAAAACTTTGAAAATAACCATAATGGTGCAGTCTCCGTGCTACTGTACAATAATAATGATAGAAGCAAAGTTTTTCACTGTGGGGACATACTGTATCTTTATAAGTACAATTTGACTGTATTATATGTGTCCCCTTCAAAAATTGCTCATGAGAAATTTTATATTTATTGTCCCCCCCTACTGTTAAATGAAATTTACGCCCATACTTGAGGCATCCTGGAGGCAAGGGGCGGGTGCTCAAGCGCCCGCCGCCCTCCCCCCTCTGCACGTGTGTGTGTGTGTGTGTGTGTGTGTGTGTGTGTGTGTGTCTTTACAGTAAAACGTGAAAGCGCGCTCAGTTACAGCTCAGTCCCTCTTCTCACCTTTGATAGGTGAGAAGTTATCAAACCGGTTTCGGATGGGGGAATTGGCACAATTCAGGGGTTTAAAACTATTTAACAAGACCGAGACGTCTCTGCCTAAAATGTATTTCTCCAGCAAAGCATAGAATAAATAGAAATAAAATGCTTAATATTAATAATATTGATCTTAGCTGGATGGTCTAATTCTCAAAACCGTTTAAGAAAGACTTAACACACTATAACTAGAATATTTACAAAACTGAAAGGTTGTCTTATGAATAATAAAAAACAACTCATAACTCAAAAAGATCATATGTTTTTATATTTTTTTAGATCATAGACATGAATTAACTATATATATATACACTGGACACAAACAGCAAAAAACATGATGAAAAGCAATAAAGTGCTTAGGGCTTTTCATATTTTTTGCTGTTTGTGTCCAGCATTGAATAATTATTTCATCCATTATTTGACCACGGCTGGGAATAAGAGCTGGAATGTGATTGTGAATTTATATATATATATATATATATATATATATATATATATATATATATATATATATATAGAGAGAGAGAGAGAGAGAGAGAGAGAGAGAGAGAGAGAGAGAGAGAGAGAGAGGTGTTTTGCTGGCGAAAAACATTTTAGGCAGAGACGTCTACTCGGCCTTGTTAATTGTACGAATTCCCCCATCAGCGAAATCATGAATGAAAGATGAGAAGAGGCATTATAATACAGTGGGGGTTCTGTGGGTCTCCAAACTCAGAAGGCTACGTGTCAGCCGATAACTGCTCCTTTGATCTTCTGGTTACAGCGGGGCGCCGACTGCTGATGAGTAGCCTGTACAAGCCAAGCTCTTCCCCAAAAAATTATGTGAATGTCTGCAACAATCACTAACCATTAAAATGTTTTTTGTAATTAAACATGAATATATAAATTGTATTTTCTTTACACATAATCAAAGAAACAATCAAAGAAATCAAGTAAAAGTTACATAATTATATTTAATGCACAAATTAGATTTATTTAAAATAGCCAAGTAAAGGTAATTAATTCCCAGATAGCAGACACACTTCGCAGAGATAATGCTCCCTAATGCATGTTACAATGACCAAATATGATAAATAAATAAACCACACTCTCAGCTAATAATAAAACAGATTCGTTTATTTTAAAAAAATAAAAAATACATTTAGTAACAAGCAAACATTTGATTAATTTATAGAAAAACGAGAAAACAGTAACTTACAAATGAGGTCTCAATTTGAAAAGATGTACAAAACATAAAACACCACAAATAAGTATTAATCATAGAAACAAAATTAAACACTAACAGAAACGTTTTGTACTTTATGATTTTTAAATATGACCGTTAGATCCAGTTGGTCAGGAAACTCCTGAAGTCAGATGCAGACACACTTTCAGTCACAAACTGCTGTGAAAAAAATAGAGATAGATATTCAATTAAAATTCATGATACTTAATTTAGCAAATGAACAATATTTATACTTTGTTCCTCTCACTTCACAACTCATGAGAACAGACCGAAACCAGAACCGAATCGGAGATTAAGGAAAAAGTGAGAAGCAAGAATCATGTGTGGAAAGATTAAGCATGCAGGGTCACAGGATGACTCGACTTCTTTTTCTTGTCTGCAATGCGATTTAGACAAATTAGAGCTGCTGTCAATACTGTATGAACATATGTACAGGTTCTTTACAGTTGAAATTTAACTTGTAACTTATTAATAAAATTCGGATTCAGAAAAAAACGTTTATTGCTAGTGCTCTTTTACCATTTAATGCTTTAACACACATGACTCAGTTTGTTCAGAAATGGCATCTCACTGGCGAGGCTTTGTCTGAACATGCCGTTTTCACTCGGTGTGGGGGTAAGAAATACACATCTCGGTGTATTAATCCACGCGCTATTATTCGTTATTATTTTATTTATTTATTTATTTACCACAGGACCCCTGGGGGGCTCCGTAGGTTCAGGTTTTTACATGAAAACGGTGTTTTGTGAATCTCCACACTATTAAAAACTGAAATATTGCTAATTGTACGTCCTGAGATTAAGATGAACATTAATTGGGAGTCATGAAAGCGAGAATCACATCCAAAACAGAAAGGTAAACTTACCTCGAACACGACAAACTCCAGCTGCAGCCACGCCGTGTTGTAGCTCCATGATGATTCCCAACCGACTGATTCACAGCGCGGGCACAGCATCTCCAAACACGCATGCGCGGTTTAATTTGGACACATTTTCGGGCTTCAGTAGACACACAATACTTCAGACTGAAACACGACTGCCCCGTACAGGTAATGAAGGGCATGTTCACAGCTTGCCGCACACAGCCGCGCAAAGCCGCGGCAAGTCACGGGATCCCTTTTCTCGAAACGTGCGTTTTTAATGGCGACATCTGTACCCAGATTTTATACGGTGGTGGAAGGTCTAACCAAGGTCCCGGAAATGTTAACAGTATCAGTACTGAAAGAAGCAACGGCTTTAGGTGAACCAACGAGTAAGTAGTCAGTTTTATCAGTATTGAGCTTGAGAAGGTTACTGGTCATCCAAGCATTTATGTCATCAACATAAGCTGAAACAGAGTTAGTGGGAAAGGGATGGTAGTGTCGAAAACTGATATAGAGTTGAGTGTCGTCTGCATAACAGTGGAAATTTAAACCATGACGGCAGATGAGTTTACCTAGAGGAAGCATGTAGATGATGAACAGTAGTGGGCCAAGAACAGAACCCTGCGGAACACCATGAGAAACAGGAGCGGTAGAGGATGTAGACTGGTGGATAGTAATATAGTGTTGACGGTTGAACAGATAAGAAGCGAACCAGAATAAGGCAGTTCCAGAAATACCACGAGCAGAGAGTCGTGAAATGAGAATACTGTGAGAGATAGATCTTTCTTCTGCATTTGATACTAACAGAATCAAAATGCTAACAGAGCCAGCATCAGAGGCCATAAGAAGGTCATTGACAACCTTAAGAAGCACTGTCTCGGTACTGTGGTGAGGACAAAAACCAGATTGGAAGCATTCATACAGATTGTGAGATGACAAGTAGGACTGAAGTTGAACAGCAACAACTTTTTCAAGTATTTTTGAGAGTAGCGGAAGATTTGAAATTGGTCGGTAGTTGGCCATATCAGCCGGGTCAAGGTCAGATTTCTTTAAGACTGGTGTGACAGCTGCAGTTTTTAATTTAAGAGGAACAACACCAGTGTTCAAGAATTTAGAAATGAGCAGTGAAATAGGCCGTGAAATACTGTAACAGGTGCAGAGTATTTGAGCAGGGACGTAGGGGCAGGATCAAGGTGACAGAAAGAAGGATTGACTTTACTGAGCAACTCAGGAATAAGAGCAGGAGTTGGAGGATCGAAATCTGTAAAAATACGAGTTGCAAAGTTCGTAGGGAAGTCATTTGAGTGGATAGGGGAGTACACTGTTGAAAAGAGAGAATGTATACGAGTTATTTTATTTTGGAAGTAATGTAAGAATGACTCACAGAGATCTACAGAGTTGGTCATAACAGGGACAGGAGGGCTAGTGAGTTTGTTAACTACAGAAAACAGTGTTTTAGGATGGGAAGATGCATTTGTGATGAGAGTAGCATAATAGCTGGAGCGTGCATTATTTAGTCAATTTATATAGCTGAATATGATCCTTGTATGCAGTAAGATGCATGGTCAAGCCAGTTATCTTATAAAGGTGTTCCAGGCGACGACCAGTGGTTTTCAATTTGCGAAGTGGGGGGGTAAACCAGGGTGATGTATGTGTAGAAGGTACGATTCTGCATTTGAGTGGGGCGTGAATATTAAGTGCGGTAGAAAGCGAGTTATTATATTTGGCAAGAATATCAAGAACAGAGCTGTGTTATATCTGAAAGATGTGTCTGTACAGAATCAGTAAATAGTGAATGATCAATAGAAGTAATTTTTACGAAAAGTAATGGTTGATTTTACCCTGAGGCAGGGGAGAGGCATTTCACAACTGAGTTCATTGAGAAGGTGATCAGAAAGTCCAATCTGAGATCCATACACAGAAACATTGCGTAAACCAGTTGTACAAATTAAATCCAGTGTGTGACCTTTTAGATGTGTAGGAAAATTAATGTGCTGTACGAGATTAAAGCATTCAAAACCAGACATGAGTTCACGAGAGTCTGCACAATCTTTGTTAACATGTATGTTGAAATCACCAAGTAAGATTATAGAAGAAGACATCGCACAAGTAAGGGTTAATAGTTCATGTAGGTCAGTGAAAAAATTTGACATTGATTTGGGTGGACGATACAAGAGAATTGCAATCATGGGAAATGTACCAGAGATTTTGAGAACCAGATATTCAAAGGTTGAAGTTGCATGAAAGTCAATGGTGTTAACAGGAATGTTACTACAATAGACGGCAGCCAGACCACCGCCCCTCGATGTCAGACGGGGTTTGGTCATGTAGCTGTATCCAGAGGGGGTGAGAAGATTTAGGTGGGAAAAGTCATTTGGTATTTGCCATGTTTCAGTAAGTAGCAAGAAGTCCAGGTTTTTATCCGTTAACAGCGCGGAGAGCACAGTAGCCTTGTTAGTGAGTGAACGGCAGTTGAACAGCGCTAATGCAGGACGAAGTGCACAATCATTGCGTGTCTGTAGAGCAGATGGAGATGGAGATACAGTAATTAATGCAGTACGATTGATACCACGGTGGTTGGCCGGCAGCATAGAATAGCGTGTATCCGAACGGTTGGACCAAATAGAAGGAATAGACGAGGATGTCACACAGTGCGATGAGAGGTAGTGGCAACCGGAACAATGAACGTAGCGCGGCCGTCAAGTTCCTCGCAGAGCCTGTATGTAGATCCGTCGAGACGAGGGTGTGAATTCAGGCTTCGTAGTTGAGATAGCGAGTAGCTGAGTGCCATAACAACAACGCAGCCAAGTAATAAGCCCAGTGTTAAAACTCGACGCAAAGCAGGTAGAGGAACTTTGCGAGCGGTGAAAGACATGGTTACATGCGAAAGAACAACATCACTGACAGATGAGGAACACACTTCTCTCACAATAAAATGCAGGAGAGCCGCAACACTCTTGTCGCTGAATGATTAGCGCAATACGGACCTTATCAGTCAAATCAGATGACTGGCGGGTGCCTCACCATCCGATATACTGTCCACGATAGATAGACGAAGGAGTGGAGACTCACCCGTCAGCTATGTCAGACCAAGATGGCACCGGTGAGGTCGGCGGTGAGGGACTCGGGGAAGTCAAGAGGAGGCGGCGTGTGCTTAATGGTGAACAACAGCTGGTGCAATAGCGCGAGCTTTGTTCCTCTTACACGCTCCTGCACACCAAATCTGGAACTATTGTCCATCATGTGTCGTCCTTTTTATCTTCCACGGGAGTTTACATCGGTCATAATCAGTGCCGTTTACATCCCACCACAAGCGGACACTGACACTGCATTATGCGAGCTGCATGAGGCACTCGCACAGCACCAGACACAACACCGGGACGAACTTTCATCAGCACATCACCTGCCCCATCAGGGGTGATAGGACACTAGATCATTGTTAACAATGGTCAAGGACGGCTACAAGGCGCAATCTCGTCCAGCGTTTGGTAAATCTGACCACTATATCCGACCATTATATAATATAATATAATATAATATAATATAATATATGGGCCAGGGGTAGCCCAGTGGTTAAGGCATTGGACTACGGTTCGGAAGATCCCAGGTTCAAACCCCACAACCACCAAGTTGCCAATGTTGGGCCCTTGAGCAAGGCCCTTAACCCTCAACTGCTCAGATGTATAATGAGAGAAAAATGTAAGTCGCTCTGGATAAGAGCTTCTGCCAAATGTCTAAATGTAAATGTAAATATAAACAAAGGCTGAAACAGGAAGTTCCGGTTCAGAGGGAGGTCGCGCGCTGGACGGACCAATCGGTGGCCGCGTTACAGGACGCACTCGATGACGCAGACTGGGACATGTTCAGAAACAACTCCGATGATGACGTCAGCGTGTTTACGGAAGCAGTTGTACGATTTATTGGGAAGAATACCATGGAGAAAAAGACTATCAGAACGTTTCCCAACCAGAAGCCGTTGGTGGATAAAACCATCCGCGACGCTCTGAGATCTCGCACCGCTGCCTACAACACGGGACATGCATCGGGGGACATGGAACCGTACAAGGCTGCGTCATACAACGTCCAGAAGGCGGTGAAAGAGGCGAAGCAGCGCTACGGGAGAAAACTAGAGTCACAGCTTCAATAGAGTGACTCTAGGAGCCTGTGGCAGGGACTAAGGACAATAACGGACTATAAAGCACCAACATCCGGAATGACGAACACAGACGCGACTCTGGCAGACGAGCTGAACACATTCTATGCTCGTGGCGCTAATGCTAACGGCACTAATGCTAGCGGCGCTAACGGCTGCCGACAGGAAGACACTGCCAGCACCGGGAATGCGCTCATCATCACCGAGCACGACATGAGGAGAGCCTTCAGGAGAGTGAACACCAGGAAAGCAGCAGGACCAGACGGCATCTCAGGCCGTATCCTCAGGTCCTGCGCAGACCAGCTAGCACCTGTGTTTACTGAGATATTCAACATCTCTTTATCTCAGTCGGTGATCCCCACGTGCTTCAAAGAGTCCATCATTGTTCCTGTCCCGAAGAAACCACATCCTGCTTCCCTCAATGATTATCGCCCTGTAGCCCTCACCTCAGTAGTGATGAAGTGCTTTGAACGCCTGGTCAGAGACTTCATCATTTCTTGACTACCCGACACACTGGACCCACTACAGTTTGCATACCGTCAGAACCGCTCCACAGACGATGCAATCTCTCATCTCCTCCACACATCACTTACTCACCTGGACACTAGGAAAGGGAACTATGTTAAAATGCTCTTCATCGACTACAGCTCTGCATTTAATACCATAATTCCCACCACACTCACCACCAAGCTGGAGCACCTGGGACTCAGCTCATCTATATGTCAGCGGATCTCCAATTTTCTGACTGGCAGACCACAGGCAGTAAGGATGGGCGGACATGTCTCAGCTACACTCACTCTCAGCACTGGAGCCCCCCAGGGTTGTGTTCTGAGCCCCCTGCTGTACTCTTTGTACACCCACGACTGCGTGGCCACTACGAACTCCACCTCCATCAAGTTTGCTGACGACACCGTCGTGGTCAGACTGATCACCAACAATGATGAGTCAGACTACCTAGAGGAGATTGGAAATCTGGAGAACTGGTGCCAGAGGAACAATCTCCTCCTGAACGTCAGCAAGACAAAGGAGCTGATAGTGGACTTCTGTACAAAGCAGGAGAGGAACTACCAGACCCCCATCATCAACAGGAGCCCAGTGGAGAGAGTGGACAGCTTCAGATACCTCGGTGTTCACATCACTCAGGACCTGTCATGGTCCTGTCACATCTACACCATGGTGAAAAAAGCCCGGCAGCGTCTGTACCACCTCAGATGCTTAAGAGACTTTAGACTGCCCTACAAGGTGCTCAGGAATTTCTACTCCTGCACCATAGAGAGCATCCTGACGGGAAACATCACGACCTGGTTCGGGAACAGCACCATGCAGGACGAGCTCTACAGAGGGTGGTACGATCAGCTGAGCGGATCATCCGCACCAAGCGGTGGTCCAGCACCGCTTGCTGTATATCGAGTGCAGGGGACCTGCACTCGATATACAGCAAGCGGTGCTGGACCAAGGCCAGGAAGATCGTGAAGGACCTCAGTCACCCCAGTAATGGACTGTTCTCTTTGTTGTGGTCTGGGAAGCGATTCCGCTCCCTAAAGGCCAACACAGAGAGACTGAGGAGGAGCTTCTTCCCGCAGGCGATAAAGTCTCTCAATCACAATCACACCTCCACACAGGACTAATAACATATTTTTAAGCTCACAACATTGACTGGACAATCATGGACACGTTCATATCACTTGCACTAAATATTTATACATCTGGACAATTGCACATGTCACTTTCACTAGTCACCTTTCATGCATATTTGCATAACCATGGTCACTTTAAATTCTCTCTCTCTCTCTCTCTCTCTCTCTCTATATATATATATATATATATATATATATATATATATACTCCCCCCTATATTTCTATATTTTGCAATATTTTATAATGCCCTTATTGTACAGTTTATTTTACTAGTTAAATTTCCTTTCATTGATATTTATTTTACGTACAAGCTTTTATTTTATTTTTATTTTTATTTTTTTCTTTTCTTTTCTTTTTAAGGTCACTGGCGATCGGATAAGCATTTCACTGCATATTATACTGTGTATGACTGTGTATGTGACAAATAAAATTTGAATTTGATTTGAATTTGAAAATTTTGATGTAGGAGGCCCGAAGGAGCGCGAAGGCCGACAGGCAGCAGCAGAGCAGAGTGGAGGTAGCTAGAGATGGGTAGCAATCCAGTCTGAGTATAATCCACAGTGAAAGAGCAACAGTAGAGTCATAAACAATAATCCAGCAGAGTCAGGTGTCCAGGAAAGGAGATGTAGCAGAGTCAATTAGAGTTATAATCCATAGTGAGATAACTCCTCATAGAGGAGAGGAGAAAATGGACGGGAAGGAGAACGCAGCAAAACGCGGCAAAACCAAACAAACACGTAAACATTCGAACAAAACAATAAAAACCGCAGCAAAAACGCACACAACGTCCTCAAACAGAGAAAACAAACACGAGAAAACAAACACGAGAAAACATACACGAGAAAACAAACACGAGAAATGTTCCAGCAAGAAGCGGCAGCCAAACGCGCACAGCGTACTCTCGCCGGAACCGGAAGTGAAGCAGGCATCTAGATCAATATCCTAGGTACCTTTTACCAGATGGCAGGAGGGTGAAGTGTGTGTGAGAGAGGTGTGTCCGATCAGCCACAATGCTGGTGGCTTTTTGGATGTAGCGTGTGGTGTAGATGTCCTCAATAGAGGGGAGAGAGACCCCGATGTTCTTCTCTGCTGTTCTCACTATCCGCTGTAGGGTCTTGCGGTCCGATATGGCACAGTTCCCAAACCAGACACTGATGCAGCCGCTCAGGATGCTCTCGATAGTTCCTCTATAGAAGGTGGTCAGGATCGGTGGTGGAAGCTGGGCCTTTCTCAGTCTTCTCAGAAAGAAGAGACGCTGTTGGGCTTTCTTGTGCAGGGAGCTGATGTTGAGGGACCAGCTGAGGTCCTTCTCCAGGTGGACGCCCAGGAATTTGGTGCTGTCGACGATCTCCACAGAGGAGCCATTGATGCTCAACGGAGAATGGTCGCCTTGTGTCCTCCTAAAGTCAACAACCATCTCCTTTGTTTTGTCAACATTCAGAGACAGGTTGTTGTCTTTACACCAGTCTGTTAGCCTCTGCACTTCCTCTCTGTACGCTGACTCGTCGTTCTTACTAATGAGACCCACCACGGTCGTGTCATCAGCGAACTCAATGATGTCATTTAAACTGTGTGTTGCTACACAGTCGTGATTCAGCAGTGTGAACAGCAGGGGATTGAGCACACAGCCTTGTGGGGCACCAGTGCTCAGTGTGGTGGTGCTAGAGGTGCAGTTCCCGATCCGTACTGACTGAGGCCTTCCGGTCAGAAAGTCCAGGATCTAGTTGCAGAGGGAGGTGTTCAGGCCCAACAAGCTCAGCTTTCCGATCAGTTGTTGGGGGATGATCGTGTTGAATGCTGGTTAGGACGGTACGCAAATTGCAGTGGGTCCAGTGAGCGGGGCAGCAGGGTCTTGATGTGTTTCATGATGAGCCGCTCGAAGCACTTCATGATGGTGGGTGTAAGTGCAACAGAACGGTAGTCATTGAGACAGGACACAGAAGACTTCTTGGGCACAGGTACGATGGTGGTGGCCTTGAAGCACGTGGGAACAACGGCGCTGCTCAGAGAGATGTTGAAGATGTCGGTGAGAACATCTGTCAGCTGTTATGCCGGCGAGCTCTCGAACTATGCGGTATAGCATCTGCGAGTCGTTTCGGTTTGCTGCTTCCTGCGCCTCGACGCCCTTGCAGTCTATCCACTCACGTTTGTCTCGTCTGCAACTTCGTTTGACTCGATGGTCAAGGTCGCTGTACCTCGCCTCTGTTGCTTGGCGAGTCGCATCATCACACGCCTGGTCCCGTTCTTGTTTTGCGCCTCGTCGTTCGTCGATCAGTGTCCAGGATCGGCCCTGGACCCAGCGCTCCTTGAAGGTGCCACAACGGTGACCAATTGTTGCCTCCGCAGAGGCAACGAGTGTATCCCGAAATTGCGCCCACTGTGACTCGAGGTCGTCAGATGGGGTAAACATGTCGAAACGATTCTGGACTGCAACGTTGTATTGTTGGGCTACGGCTGGGTCCTGAAGGCGGGTGACATCAAATGGTTTTAGCCGTGGGGCAAGGGCGAACTGACGCTTGAGCCGGATATGACAGGCTGCACCAAGGAGGAAGTGGTCGGTGCCAACGTCGGCGGCTCTATAGCTGCGCACATCGAGGAGGGACGACCGCCAGCATTTCGAGATACAGATGTAGTCGATTTCGTTGTGTACGCCTTGAGCACCGGGAGCTTTCCACGTCGCCTTGTGGATCTTTTTATGTGCAAAGTAGATGCAAAGTAGGTGGCCAATCGCCATTCCGTGTGCCGCACAGAAGGTCATAAGGCACATACCGTTGTCTGTAGTTGACACCGCCGAACCGTGTGGGCAATTACGTGCTCAAATGTTTGCCTCTCAGGGCCGAATTGAGCATTGAAATTGCCAGCGAGGATGACAAGGTCGTGCCGCGGGGTACGGCGAAGCTCGGTTGCCAGGAGCATAAGAGCATAAGCTTGGATGAACGTCAACTTCGCGTGTGAGCCTTGTAGTCACGCAGAGACAATTCTGTTGGAAACGGGACATCAGCCAAGTAGGGACGACGCTGCTTTGCATGAAAGCATAATGCCAACCCCGCGGACGTGGTTGGTGGAGTGACCGGAGTAGACAAAGGTCTTGCCGTCAATAGTCATCTTTCCACTGTCTGTCCATCGGGCCTCGCTGACACCAAGGATATCTAAACGGCATCGGTCGAATTCGTTCGCCAGTTGTGCCAACTTTCCAGTTTGAAAAAGATTTCGGACGCTCCATGTTGCTAGTCGAGTTTTAGTTTTGGCGGTGAGCAGATGGCTTCGCATCAGGCTGTGGACGGTCGTTTGACTTTGATCCATCGCCGTCATCAAGGATCGGCCATTGCTACCGCCGCGATTTTTAACTTTAAGAGAATTTTTCGTTGTTTCCGTAGCGGTTAGGTTTTTTACGGGGCGGGTTGCTGGCCCAGCGCCCAACCCTCCTCCTTTCTCATCCAGCACTTGGAAACCGGCAACGGTGGAGTCTAACACGTTAGACAATACATTCTATAGTTTAAATTATGTACTACTACTAAAAAACTACTTAACATGAAATGTACCTTATGCCGATGAAAATAAAATAATAATGATATGAACTAACGCACGTAATGATGCAGCTTCCAGATGGGAATTCAAACTAGAAGCGGAGGACTGGGGAGCCAATCAGAAAACAGACAGTCTGAATCTGCCCACCTCCAGTTTCTGATTGGCTGGTGTTAAGTCAATTCTAGTCTCTGCTTAGCAGGAATAGTTGCAGAGTTATAACGCTGCTGCAGTTTGTCCAAGTGTAGCTTTATGATAGTGAGCATGCCACTCCATCTCAATGGTGACAAATAGGGGTTTTAAGATGAATTAACAAGACAGAGCAGCGCTTCATGTGGATTCACACAAAATGTTATTTCTCTGGGTAAAAATCTTATGTGCACTAATATAGATTTCTTTTTTTTTCAGATATGTTGTTTTTTACATTCACAAATCATGACTTTCTCATAGTTAACACTATCAGATAGCCAACTATCAGGAATCACCAGGAGCAACTTTCTGCACAAAAGTGGTGTTTTCTGTCCTGTTCATCATACAGCTTGTGGTTACTCTGTACAATGGTCCTGTTCCTTTAATAATATTTATTACATGAATCAGGAATAAACAGTAGCATTTGTAAGAATTTTACATTTTATATTGAGCATATTGACTTAGTAATAAAACATGTTATTACTTTGTTCTTTAGACTTTCTGGACTCTGTGTATCAGCAAACATTCAAATCCAGCCTGAGAGAGAAGTTTAAAAGAGTTAATGAAGGAAGCTCACAGCATGGAAGTTCAGCACTTCTGAATGAGATCTACACAGAGCTCTACATCACAGAGGGTTGGAGTGGAGATGTCAATAATGAACATGAGTTGAAACAGATTGAGACAGCATCCAGAAGACCAGCAACACAGGAGACACCCATCAAATGTAATGATCTCTTTAAAGACAAGTCCATCAGAAGTGTGCTGACTAAAGGAGTTGCTGGAATTGGAAAAACCGTCTCTGTGTACAAGTTCATTCTGGACTGGGCTGAAGGAAAAGCAAATCAGGACGTCACCTTCATGATTCCACTTCCCTTTAGAGAGCTGAATCTGATGAAGGAGAAACATCTCAGTCTCATGAATCTTCTTCATCATTTTTTCTCAGAAATGAGAGAACTAGAAGTAATAAACTGTAACTCCTACAAGGTGGTGTTAATCTTTGATGGTCTGGATGAGTGTCGACTTCCTCTAAATTTCCAGAAGAATGAGAGAGTGTGTGATGTGACAGAGTCAGCCTCAGTGGATGTGCTACTGACAAACCTCATCAAGGGGAACCTGCTTCCCTCTGCTCTCCTCTGGATCACCTCTCGACCAGGAGCAGCCAATCAGATCCCTCCTGAGTTTGTAGACCAGGTAACAGAAGTACGAGGGTTCAGTCATCCTCAGAAAGATGAGTACTTCAAGAAGAGGATGAGTGATCAAAGACTGGCTAATAAAATCATCTCACACATGAAGTCTTCAAGAAGCCTCTACATCATGTGCCACATCCCAGTCTTCTGCTGGATCTCAGCCACTGTTCTAGAGAGAATGTTGGGTGAAGCAGAGAGTGGAGAGATCCCCAAGACTCTGACTCAAATGTTCACACACTTCCTGATCTTTCAGATCAAACACAAGAACCAAAAGTACCATCTGAAATTTGACCCAGATCCTCAGCAGACCAGAGAGAGTATCCTGGCACTGGGAAAACTGGCTTTCGAACAGCTGGAGAAAGGAAACCTGATCTTCTATGAGGAAGACCTGAGAGAGTGTGGCATTGATGTCAGAGAAGCTGCAGTGTACTCAGGCGTATGTACACAAATCTTCAGAGAGGAGTTTGGGCTTCACCTGGGGAAGGTCTTCAGCTTTGTACATCTGAGCGTTCAGGAGTTTCTGGCTGCTCTATACATATTTTTATCCTTTATCATTAAAAAGAGAAATGTGTTAGTGTGGCAAAATCTTAGCGTTTTAAATTTCTTCAGAAATCCAACCATGTCTGATGTCCTCAGGAGTTCAGTGGACAAGGCCCTACAGAGTGAGAATGGACACCTGGACCTGTTCCTCCGCTTCCTCCTGGGTCTCTCACTGGAGTCCAATCAGACTCTCTTACGAGGCTTAATGCCACAGACAGGAAGCAGCTCTCACAGCAAACAGGAAACAGTCGAGTACATCAAGGAGAAGATCAAGGAGAATCCATCTCCAGAGAAATCCATCAATCTGTTCCACTGTCTGAATGAACTGAATGATCAGTCTCTAGTGCAGGAAGTACAGCGTTACCTGAACAGAGAAGGTAACAGTCATCTCAGGGGAACCAGACTCTCTCCTGCTCAGTGGTCAGCTCTGGTGTTTGTGTTACTGACCTCAGAACAGGAGCTGGATGTGTTTAATTTGAGTAAATACGACCCATCAGAGGAATGTCTTCTGAGGCTGCTGCCAGTGGTCAAAGCCTCCAGAAAAGTTGTGTGAGTATTTTATTTATGTTGTCAGAGTGTATGTAAAATTAGACGTCTTGTATAACAGATTTATAACTGTAAGAGCACAGACAGAAATCTAAACACTATTTTCTTTCTAAATTATTTTGCACATTTGAGGCCATTCTGATACAGTTAGATAGTGACTTATGTCAAACAGTTTTAGTTTCAGTTTAAATTGTAACCTGTAGTTAACATATTTATATATTTAATTGTTACATAATGCTGTAAATCTGAAATCGAAATCTGAAATGTAAATGTTGAGCTAAAATATTTTGTTCATCTGCTAATCGACCCCTCAGAGTTCATCATGGTAAAACACAGTGCTGATAGGGTTGCCAGATTTACTATACTTTATTACATTAAATAGAAGTCTTAAAAAAAAAAAAAAAAAAAAAAAAATATATATATATTTTATTTTTGTAATAAATCATGCTACATCTGCAGTGTTTGTAGAAACTTGAACACAGATGAGACTGTAGTGTGTGTAGGCTGCTCACTCTCACATGTGTGTGTTATGTCATGACGTAATGGTCTTCTAATAAACTGTGTGTGAAAGAAACACACTCACATTTCTGTTACATGTTAAACTTTAGCTGTAGTGTGTGTGTGTGAGTGTGATCAGTGTTCTGATATTTCATCATTTCTCTTCCAGTCTGTGTTGGTGTAATCTGAGAGATGAAAGCTGTAGAGTTCTGTCCTCAGTTCTCAGCTCAAACTCCTCCAGTCTGAGAGAACTGGACCTGAGTAACAATAAACTGCAGGATTCAGGAGTGAAGCTGCTCTCTGCTGGACTGGAGAATCCACACTGTACACTGGAGAAACTGAGGTACACACACACACACACGCACACACACACACACACACACACACACACACACACACACACACACACACACCTGTGAAGGCTGTTACACTAACCTGAAAGCACCATTTTTTTTATTACAGTGAAACCTCGGATTGTGAGTAACGTAGTTTACGAGTATCCCGCAAGACATGCAAAGTTTTTTAATAAATTTTGACTTGAACAACCAGCATTGTCTTGATTTACGAGCACCGAGTATTATGTATCACGAATCGCTTCTTGTTTTGATGCCGAGCATCACGTGATTACAACTGAGCCAACGTTTTTTCTCTCTCATACACTGCTTAATTGTGGGTAATCGTCTCCCCTCCTGGGTCTTAGTGCTCGTCTCTTACTGGTATAATCAACATCTGTGCATGCATTTTCTCCCTCAGCCTATTATGTGTGAGCGCATGCGTAGTTTGACACCGTGCCGGTTCACACACACTCTCGCCTTTAGTGAGATAGAGAGAGAGAGCAGTAGGCAGGTGTGTGTGTGTGTGTGTGTGTGTGTGTGTGTGTGTGTGTGTGTGTGTGTGTGTTTGTGAACTGGCATGGTGTCTGTTGCGTGCAGGTGTGTGTATGTGTGTGTAGTGCACGTACAGTGGTGTGAAAAACTATTTGCCCCCCTCCTGATTTCTTATTCTTTTGCATGTTTGTCACACAAAATGTTTCTGATCATCAAACACATTTAACTATTAGTCAAAGATAACACAAGTAAACACAAAATGCAGTTTTTAAATGAGGGGTTTTATTATTTAGGGAGAAAACAAATCCAAACCTACATGGCCCTGTGTGAAAAAGTAATTGCCCCCTGAACCTAATAACTGGTTGGGCCACCCTTAGCAGCAATAACTGCAATCAAGCGTTTGCGATAACTTGCAACGAGTCTTTTACAGCGCTCTGGAGGAATTTTGGCCCACTCATCTTTGCAGAATTGTTGTAATTCAGCTTTATTTGAGGGTTTTCTAGCATGAACCGCCTTTTTAAGGTCATGCCACAACATCTCAATAGGATTCAGGTCAGGACTTTGACTAGGCCACTCCAAAGTCTTCATTTTGTTTTTCTTCAGCCATTCAGAGGTGGATTTGCTGGTGTGTTTTGGGTCATTGTCCTGCTGCAGCACCCAAGATCGCTTCAGCTTGAGTTGACGAACAGATGGCCGGACATTCTCCTTCAGGATTTTTTGGTAGACAGTAGAATTCATGGTTCCATCTATCACAGCAAGCCTTCCAGGTCCTGAAGCAGCAAAACAACCCCAGACCATCACACTACCACCACCATATTTTACTGTTGGTATGATGTTCTTTTTCTGAAATGCTGTGTTACTTTTACGCCAGATGTAACGGGACACGCACCTTCCAAAAAGTTCAACTTTTGTCTCGTCGGTCCACAAGTTATTTTCCCAAAAGTCTTGGCAATCATTGAGACGTTTTTAAGCAAAATTGAGACGAGCCTTAATGTTCTTTTTGCTTAAAAGTGGATTGCGCCTTGGAAATCTGCCATGCAGACCGTTTTTGCCCAGTCTCTTTCTTATGGTGGAGTCGTGAACACTGACCTTAATTGAGGCAAGTGAGGCCTGCAGTTCTTTAGATGTTGTCCTGGGGTCTTTTGTGGCCTCTCGGATGAGTCGTCTCTGCGCTCTTGGGGTAATTTTGGTCGGCCGGCCACTCCTGGGAAGGTTCACCACTGTTCCATGTTTTTGCCATTTGTGGATAATGGCTCTCACTGTGGTTCGCTGGATCCCAAAGCTTTAGAAATGGCTTTATAACCTTTACCAGACTGATAGATCTCAATTACTTTTGTTCTCATTTGTTCCTGAATTTCTTTGGATCTTGGCATGATATCTAGCTTTTGAGGTGCTTTTGGTCTACTTCTCTGGGTCAGGTAGCTCCTATTTAAGTGATTTCTTGATTGAAACAGGTGTGGCAGTAATCAGGCCTGGGGGTGACTACAGAAATTGAACTCAGGTGTGATAACTGTGGTTTAAGTTATTTTTTAACAAGGGGGGCAATCACTTTTTCACACAGGGCCATGTAGATTTGGAGGTTTTTTCTCCCTTAATAGCGTAAACCTTCATTTAAAAACTGCATTTTGTGTTCAATTATGTTATCTTTGACTAATAGTTAACGGTTTTTGATGAGCAGAAACATTTAAGTGTGACAAACATGCAAAAGAATAAGAAATCAGGAAGGGGGCAAATAGTTTTTCACACCACTGTATGTGCGCATGCGCGACGGCGGGTGACGGCGCGTGCGCGATCTCTCCCCCCTTTCTCTCTCTCTCGCTCTCCTTCTCACAGGAAGCCCCGCCCCGATTGAACGTGCCGTGATGTGCGCCGCGATTGGCTGGCCGTGGATCTGCGCGTCTTTTTAAGCTGGCGGGTGAAAGCAGGAAGTGCACGATTTATGCCTTGTGTGTGACATCCGTGCTCTGTGATTGATTGATTGATTGATTGATTGATTGATTGATGGATTGATGGATTGGTGGATTGTGTGACTGTGTGATTGTTGGACTGTGTGGTTGTTGGATTGTGTGGTTGTTGGATTGTGTGATTGGCTGGTTGAGTGATTGACTGTGTGTGAGTTATTGTTTGTTTGTTTGGTTGGAGAGAGAGCCTGTGTGTCGCGCCCTGCGCTCTCTCCTTCCCTTTTTGTTTTGGTTTTCTTTCTTTTCTTTGTGTAAGCGTGGATGGAAGTGTTCCTCCCGCTATTGTATATAGTTTTCTTTTTTTGTTGTAAATATTATGTATATATATTGTTAGTTTTTTTTGTATATAGTTACAAGGAAGCAGTAGGGGTTGGGCGCCAATTTTGTTGTCCCCCGTTTTCTCCTGTGTTTTGTTGGATAGTTAGGAAGTTAGTTTAGTTTTTGTATTTTGATTTCAATTCTTTTCTTTGGTAGTTTAGTTAGTTTGAGGGTGGAGATAGAGGGGGGGGTTTGTTTATTGTTTTGGCCTTGGCCCAATCCTGAAGCCCAGAGCTTCCTGTATGTGTGTGTGCGTGTGTGTAAAAATAAGAATAAAAACCACGCACAGTACTTTGGTTGCCCTGTTTATTTATTTATTTATTATTTTCTTTGTTGCGTCCCTAGACCCTAGACCGGGGGTCGTAACAGTGTCAAATTACGCATGTGCACACATAAATACACGCTATAACAAACACACAGTGCCTACGCGGATAAAATCTGTCAGGATTTATTTTTACGTTTTTTTTTCAAGGTAAAGTGCAGGTTCATTTGTTTTATTTTTACTTAATATTTTGTGTTAATTATTTTTATGTATTTATTGTTTTGGCATGTGGAATGAATAATTTGAGTTTCCATTATTTCTTATGGGAAAATTAAATTTGGTTTACGAGTGTTTTGGTATACAAGCCACTTCCGGAACGAACTATGCTCGTAATCCGAGGTTCCACTGTATGTATGTATGTATGTATATATATATATATATATATATATATATATATATATATATATATATATATAAAACTACCATTCAAAAGTTTGGGGTCACTTTCTAACTCCATGATCATTTCTGATTTTTATTTCTTTCTACATTGTAAAGGAATGCTCAAGGCATCCAAAAAATGCATTAATCTCCTTTGAATAGTTGATATTGAGATGTGTCTGCAACTTCTGCTCTGTAAAGACTTCATAAAGCCTCTAATCTGAGGTGCTGTTAATTGGTCATTTTTCAGGCTGATAACTCTACATTAACTTCTCGTCTGCGGCAGAGGTAGGTTTTGGTCTCGCCCTCCTGGGATGGCCTTCATGAGAGCCAGTTTCATTACGGTGCTTGATGGATTTTGCAAATGCACTTGACAATACTGTTCTTGCAAGAACTATTACAGAAAGGCTGACCTCTGTGTCTTAAAATAACAACTAACTGTTGTTTTTGTTGTTAAGTAATTACCTAATTCCATATGTGTCATTTTATAGTTTTGAAATCCCCAGTATTGTTGTAGAATGTAGAAAATAAATCACTAAACAAAAACAAAGAAATTTGCAAGTGACCCAAACTTTTGAATGGTAGTATATATATTTTTGTAATAAATTCTTCTTCTTCAATGGTGTTATTTGTTTGTAGAAACTTGAACACAGATGAGAGTGTAGTGTGTGTCGCCTGCTCGCTCTCACATGTGTGTGTTATGTGTCACAATCGGGCCAGGCTCCGAATTTGGACGCAGGGAGGACCACTAACCCAATCTTATGAACTCTTTGACTCCCACGTCAGGGAAGTGTTTGAACGGATAGACAGTGAAGAATCTTCTGGAGAACAACTTTATCATCTCAAACAAGGTGACAAACCAGGTCAAGATTATGCTGTCCAGTTTCGCACCCTAGCGTCCTCTAGTGGATGGAATGAGCAGGCCCTGATTACCACCTACCGTCAAGGGCTCAATCCAGATTTGCGAATTATGTTCGCTACTCATGATGACTCGCTAGGGCTTGAACAATTAATTCAACTGTCCATTCGTTGCTCAGCCCGTATTGCTTCCTGCCACTCTAGCACCGATACTCCCCTAGATCTCCACCCAATTCTGCTGACCATGTCAGGGAACCATGAATCTAACATGGAACCTATGCAACTGGACAGGGGCCGGATCTCACTGATTGAACGACAGAGAAGGCTGACCCAGAACCTCTGTCTGCACTGCGGTAACGAGGGGCACCTCAGACTGGAGTGCCCTACTCGACCTTCTCGTCCCTTGGTGCGTGTTTGGTCTTCGTATATAGAACGAATTCAACCCCTCACCACACCTGTAAGCTTTACTGCTTTCAATGTTTCTATTTTAATGGCGGCACTCCTCGACTCTGGGTCAGCCGGAAACTTCATCTCTGGGAACCTGTGTCGGTACCTCTAGCTCAAAATCACCCCGACAGAACGAATCTTCCAGGTTTAATCAATTACCGGCAAACCCCTGTCCAGAAAATCTGTCTGTGCATCCGCTGGCCCCGTGACACTGCAGGTGGGGCTTCTTCATCAAGAAGAGATCACTCTTTTGGTACTTGAGGAATCCACAGCAGATGTTGTCTTGGGGTGTCCCTGGCTGATGACACATAATCCTATCCTTTCTTGGACCACAGGGGAGGTACTCAAGTGGGGAGAAGACTGTACACAGACCTGTTTTCCCGCACTACCACTAAGTATCTATAACGCAAAAGTACAATCCACCTCCATCGGAAGTCCAGTAGACAGACAGTCTGTGAGTGTACCCCCACAATATTCTACATTCTGTGATGTGTTCTGCCCCAAAAGAGCAACCCAACTACCACCACATCGTCAATGGGATTGTGCGATCAACCTCCTCCCTGGTGAATCCATTCCCGAAAGAATGTACATCAAGGAAGCTCTCCAACAAGGCTTCATATGCCCATCAACCTCCCCTGCAGTGTCCAGGTTTTTTTTTTGTGGCAAAAAAAGATGGTGGCCTTCGGCCTATTAAGATGGCCCTGGATGAATGGAGACATTGGCTGGAGGGAGCTCGACACCAGTTCCTTGTCTTGACTGATCATAAGAACCTGCAGTACTTGAGGGAGGCAAAAAGACTCAACCCATGACAAGCACAATGGGCAATGTTCTTTTCCCGATTTAATTTCAAGATCCTCTATCGTCCAGGGGGTCGAAGAACATCAAAGCTGACTCTGTCTCTCGACTACACTCCGACCATGTCACCAATGACGACCAGCTTCAATTCTCCCAGAGAAACTTTGTGTCAACCCCATCCACTGGGAGCACCCACAATCCGTATCAGAACCTGCTCCAACCAATCCCCCAAACTATCCACCCAATCGCTGATTTATCCAGGAAACTGATTGCAAGACAGTCATTAAATCAGTCCATACTTCATTAGGCACAGTACACCCTGGAACCAAACGTACTCTCCCACTCCTGCAGGATCGCTTCTGGTGGCCCAACATGGAGAGGGATGTAAGACAGTATGTTGCTGGATGTCCTGAGTGTGCAATATCTAAAAGTCCCTGAAATTTTCCCGCTGGAAAACTCATGCCTCTGCCCATTCCGCACCGCCCATGGTCACACTTGGGAGTGGATTTCATCACAGACCTACCTAACTCTGATGGCTGTACATGCATCCTTGTCATTGTTGACAGGTTTTCAAAAAGTTGTCGACTGGTTCCTCTCAAAGGTCTCCCGTCCGCCATGGAGACAGCTGAAATAATATTCAACAAAGTGTTCCATTACTTCGGCATCCCAGAAGATATCGTGTCCGACCGAGGTCCCCAATTCATCTCGATCTATCGCTCCAGCATTCGAACCAGGAGACAAGGTATGGCTCTCGACATGCATCGATGTCAGCTGTGCAAGGAGCTCAGCCGCAGGTATGTCAGCCCCTTCATGGTCCTGGAACAGGTAAACCCGGTCACCTACAAATTACAATTACCACCACATTATCGAATCCATCGAAGCGCACACCACACAGCATTCAACGTCCGGGCTCGTAAGACGAAAGTGGACCGAATCGCCTAACGAATAAGACTCGAATATGAATATTAGCTACTTACCTGTTCTCCTTGCCTCTCCCCAGAAGTGTGTGATCCTGTTTGTCTCCATGGCTCTGTGCGTGTGTGTGCGCACATATCCCTCGCTGTTTCCCTCTGTATTCTCAGAACTGACCGCGCCGCCTCAGATCATCAACTTGAACAAGAAAAGAAAGGATAGAACGTCAAGGCTCTCCTAACGTAACGTTAATCCCGATATATTTGATAGTGCCAACATTAAAGTACTCAATCTTGACCCTGCTGTGCCTGTGGATAAATAAACATTGCTCTTCTGCTAAACTTACCCTCCTGTGTCAGTTCGCTCCTGTTAGTTATGTATATGACCTAATGGTCTTATAATAAACTGTAGCTGTGAGATTGTGGCGTCCTGTCCTTTGATTTCTGTGTGTGAGAGAAACACGCTCACATTTCTGTTACATGTTAAACTTTAGCTGTAGTGTGTGTGTGTGGGATCAGTGTTCTGATATTTCATCATTTCTCTTCCAGATTATGGGTGTGTAATCTGACCGATGAAAGCTGTAGAGTTCTGTCCTCAGTTCTCAGCTCAAACTCCTCCAGTCTGAGAGAACTGGACCTGAGTAACAATAAACTGAAGGATTCCGGAGTGAAGCTGCTCTCTGCTGGACTGGAGAATCCACACTGTACACTGGAGATACTGAGGTATATACTGTGTGTATATATATATATATATATATATATATATATATATATACAGTGGTGTGAAAAACTATTTGCCCCCCTCCTGATTTCTTATTCTTTTGCATGTTTGTCACACAAAATGTTTCTGATCATCAAACACATTTAACTATTAGTCAAAGATAACACAAGTAAACACAAAATGCAGTTTTTAAATGAGGGGTTTTATTATTTAGGGAGAAAAAAAATCCAAACCTACATGGCCCTGTGTGAAAAAGTAATTGCCCCCTGAACCTAATAACTGGTTGGGCCACCCTTAGCAGCAATAACTGCAATCAAGCGTTTGCGATAACTTGCAACGAGTCTTTTACAGCGCTCTGGAGGAATTTTGGCCCACTCATCTTTTCAGAATTGTTGTAATTCAGCTTTATTTGAGGGTTTTCTAGCATGAACCGCCTTTTTAAGGTCATGCCACAACATCTCAATAGGATTCAGGTCAGGACTTTGACTAGGCCACTCCAAAGTCTTTGTTTGTTTTTCTTCAGCCATTCAGAGGTGGATTTGCTGGTGTGTTTTGGGTCATTGTCCTGCTGCAGCACCCAAGATCGCTTCAGCTTGAGTTGACGAACAGATGGCCGGACATTCTCCTTCAGGATTTTTTGGTAGACAGTAGAATTCATGGTTCCATCTATCACAGCAAGCCTTCCAGGTCCTGAAGCAGCAAAACAACCCCAGACCATCACACTACCACCACCATATTTTACTGTTGGTATGATGTTCTTTTTCTGAAATGCTGTGTTACTTTTACGCCAGATGTAACGGGACACGCACCTTCCAAAAAGTTCAACTTTTGTCTCGTTGGTCCACAAGGTATTTTCCCAAAAAGTCTTGGCAATCATTGAGATGTTTTTTAGCAAAACTGACACGAGCCTTAATGTTCTTTTTGCTTAAAAGTGGTTTGCGCCTTGGAAATCTGCCATGCAGGCCGTTTTTGCCCAGTCTCTTTCTTATGGTGGAGTCGTGAACACTGACCTTAATTGAGGCAAGTGAGGGCTGCAGTTCTTTAGATGTTGTCCTGGGGTCTTTTGTGGCCTCTCGGATGAGTCGTCTCTGCGCTCTTGGGGTAATTTTGGTCGGCCGGCCACTCCTGGGAAGGTTCACCACTGTTCCATGTTTTTGCCATTTGTGGATAATGGCTCTCACTGTGGTTCGCTGGAGTCCCAAAGCTTTAGAAATGGCTTTATAACCTTTACCAGACTGATAGATCTCAATTACTTTTGTTCCTGAATTTCTTTGGATCTTGGCATGATGTCTAGCTTTTGAGGTGCTTTTGGTCTACTTCTCTGTGTCAGGTAGCTCCTATTTAAGTGATTTCTTGATTGAAACAGGTGTGGCAGTAATCAGGCCTGGGGGTGACTACAGAAATTGAACGCAGGTGTGATAAACCACAGTTAAGTTATTTTTTAACAAGAGGGGCAATCACTTTTTCACACAGGGCCATGTAGATTTGGAGTTTTTTTTCTCCCTTAATAACGTAAACCTTCATTTAAAAACTGCATTTTGTGTTCAATTATGTTATCTTTGACTAATAGTTAACGGTTTTTGATGAGCAGAAACATTTAAGTGTGACAAACATGCAAAAGAATAAGAAATCAGGAAGGGGGCAAATAGTTTTTCACACCACTGTATATATATATATATATATATATATATATACATATATATATATATATATATATATATATATATATACACACACACACACACACACACACACACACACACACACCTGTGAAGGCCGTTACAGTAACTTGAAAGCACCATTTTAGTGCAGTAAAACTTTGGATTCTGAGGAACGTGGTTTACTAGTGTTCCGCAAGATGAGCAATGATTTTTAATAAATTTTGACTTGGAAAATGAACAAGTCTTGGTTTGGAGTACAGAGTATCATGTATCACGCATGCGCTTCTTGTAATGACGCAGAGCATCATGTGATCACAACTGAGCCATCATTTTTTTTCTCTCTCTTGTGCTGCGGAATTGTGGGTGCTCTTCTCTTACTGGTATAATCAACATCCGTGCACGCATGTACTGTTTACTATAAAACTGTGACCACGTGTGTGTGTGTGTGTGTGTGTGTGTGTGTGTGTGTGTGAAACATTTTATTTTGTGTTTTTATGCGTGTGTGTACAGTACACGTGCAAAGCAAAAGAAAGTCTCATTAGAGACGTCAAAGATCCATTTTCTCTTTCTGTATCAGCCTGTCGTTACAGTATGTGTGTGCTCGCGTAATTTGACACTGTGCCCCTTCACACACACTCTCGCCTTTACTGTATTTAAATAAATGTGTTCTACTTCACAGAATATCTACCAGATGGCACATGGAAGGACTATCTAAAACCCCCTTCACTGCTTTCAATATGTGTTGTTAAAGTTGCCCTTATTATGCTTTTTCAAAGATGATCTTTCATGCAGTGTGTCATGTAGCTGTATGTGAACATAAACTATCTGCAAAGTTGTGACGCCGTCAGTGCACGATAAATGACGTTTTTGTCTGTTAACACTAGAAGTGTCACCTACTTTTAACGCGGTTCACCGGTCATTTGACCGCCTATTGTTTTGAATGGAAAACTGTTGCTGACAAACAATGACCACAAGATGGCGCTTTCACCCAAAGCAAATAGTTTAGCTCCAAGATCTACTTGCACTTGGACAATGCGTCATTCATTCCCGCATAATCAACGGTATTTTAATTTTTTTCATAATCGACTGAGAAAACCTACTCCAGAGTCTCTAAGGGGAGTCACTAAGTCTCTAATTAATTTTATAATGTTTTGAGAAAATTCATTAGTTCGTTCATTCTATTTGAAGCTTCTGAGCTTCTCTGGTTTTTTTTTGTGTCACAGTGCTTTAGATGGAGCAGGAGCAGCAATTTAGTTCTGAACTCACTTCCGTGAAATTATTGCTAAAACAATGTAATGACCCCTCCAACGTTGCAGGTTCAGTCCATTGTCTGGAAAAACATTGAGTACGCTGAAAATCAAGTACTTTTGGAGCAGCAATCCAATTTCAGCTTTCCACTTTTTCAGATCAGCATACAAAGTCCTTTTGTGCATAAATTGGTAGCTCTTATGAACATCTCTCCTTTACTTTAGAGCAGTGAAAAACAACAACTCCATACATATTAAAATATTAAGGAGTCTTTGTTTGAACTAAAATCAAAACGTTTCTCAATCAGGACTCAGATTTTTTGGAAGCTCAAGGTAAAGCAACCGCGTGTTCCCTCTACAAAACAAAATCTCCTTCCTCTCTGTAGCAGCTACCTCTATATCCTGTATTAAAAATCTCGAGCTCCCTCTAGTGCCCTGCAGGAGTACTAAAACCACTCTAGTCATACAGAAATTTTGGAAAATAAACTTCAAGTAATGCTGGACAAGTTACATCATAAAGCTTTATTATTGTGTTTGAATAAATCAGATCTACCACAGCAGATAATAAACTATGCTATGTCATAACAGAAGCAAACACCACGATTATGCCTCGTTTCGTTCGGTGTTGCTAGGCAACGGACCACGCGCCTATTCGGGAATGTGGAAGTGATGTGTGGCCACTCTGAACTAAACCAAAGATTTTGGTAACTACACTGGGTGTAACATCTGCATAGTGACACTAAACAGCTGAACAACTTCACTTTTCTGTTATGGTAAAATAAGCACCTCGGATACCTGTCGCTGCTGCTGTGCAAATATTACGGTACGGATATTAAATGTAGAATATTTGTTGAAACACAAACTAATACCATTATAAAATATATGTATAATGTATTGAAACATTTATAACTTATCGAAAATTATTCGATTAATTTACAAGATGTACGGAAATGTATTAATTTTATTTTATTTTACAGATTACAAGCCTATATAATACTAAAGGTTTTAAATTAAGTTGAAATGTAAATTATTGTGTCCTATTTATATGATGCCGTCCTCGATAATGATTATAATAAATATATAAATAATTTTTCCAGTTAAATTTTCTCACGCTCCAGCAATATGTAATGACTGATAATTTTTCATTCCCTTTTTCGCTAAAGTGAAGATCCATTGTTCACTAGTTCCCTACAGCGCTCCAGTTCGCTATCCTATGCAGTTGTGTGTGCACGGAGAGTTTGTGTTTATGTGCATGTGTCTCATGGATGCATGTGCGCATATTTCATATGTAGTTGTTTAAGCATTTAGTAGTGTGCGTGTGTGTGTGTGTGTGTGTGTATATATATATATATATATATATATATATATATATAAAATGTATATATGTGACTGTTTCATATATGTGTATGCAAGTGTTTCTTGTGTGTGGCCAGGGGAGAAGTTTGATTTAAGCCCTATACATTTTACATTTAGGCATTTGGCAGACGCTCTTATCCAGAGCGACTTACATTTTTATCTCATTACACATCTGAGCAGTTGAGGGTTAAGGGCCTTGCTCAAGGGCCCAACAGTGGCAACTTGGTGGTTGTGTGGTTTGAACCTGGGATCTTCCGAACCGTAGTCCAATGCCTTAACCACTGAGCTACCCCTGGCCTATACGGCGCCTCTTAGAGTTTTAGGTAAATTTCAGGTAAAAAAAGATCTTTCATGATGAGTGTGTGTATACACTTTAAATATACAGTAAACAATAAACACTGCCTTTTGCAAAGTGAAAGTGAGTGTCGTTGATCAAAAGGCTGATAAACGTGCGTGCAGATATGAGCAGATTTATCGATAAAACTGCTGACATACTACCCCGAAATGCAACAATTAATATATTTCGTCTATTCACTGGATACAACGCGACAGCGCACTCCGAGCTGAACACCCGCAGCCCCCCAGTTACTGTAATCCGCCTTCTCACCTTTCATTCACAATAGGTGTGAAGTTATCAAACCGGTTTCGCTGATGGGGGAATTGGCTGTATTGGGGGTTTTAAAACAAAATAACAAGACCAAGCTGACGTCTCTGCCTAAAATGTATTTCGTCAGCAAAACAGAAAATAAATAGAAAATAAAATGTTAGATGGTACCAATTAAATCAGGCTTCATAGTTTGGATTTGATTCTTTGAGTATAATTCATACATTTACTGAATATATTCAGATTTTGTAAAATAACGAAAACTGATGTCTCCTGATTTCCTTCCTCCTTCCATTTGTCCACATCACCATTCTTTCCTTGTTTTAATCTGTGTATTTAAGTGAAATATAGTTTGCATAAAGGTCTAAATATTCATTTTTATTTATGGACCGGTGTATTATGTTTAATCTGCATTATTGCATTATGTTTCAAGACATGCTTTATTTACTTTAGTTAAATTTACACCTTACAGTGCGGACACAATGAAATCTAACGCCACAAAAAGAAAACAAATCATATGATCAATAAAAAACAAAAGCTTAGAGATGACCATTTTTGTCATATTTTTGTGTTCATTGGATTAAATTAAAACACGTATTTTTATTTCTGATATGTACATACAGTGGCTTGCAAAAGTATTCGGCCCCCTTGAACTTTTCCACATTTTGTCACATTACAGCCACAAACATGAATCAATTTTATTGGAATTCCACGTGAAAGACCAATACAAAGTGGTATACACGTGAGAAGTGGAACGAAAATCATACATGATTCCAAACATTCCAAAGTGATAAAGTGATAAAAGCATGAACTAGTTTTTCGGCATCATTTAGCGACAATATATTTCTTATCTTGGCAATATTTCTGAGGTGAAAGAATGCTATCCTGGTGATATTATCTACATGAGCTTCAAATGAAAGGCTGGAATCTATAATCACGCCGATGAACAGAAAGGCCATCTAAAGTTACGGTGTGATCTAAGATTTTACTTATAGCTGTATGCGGTCCTATGACTAGAACTTCTGTCTTATCCGGATTAAGCAGAAGGAAGTTAATTAGCATCCAATTTCTTATGTCCTGCACACATTGCTCAACTTTAGTAAGATGGTTTTTCTCATCAGGTTTTGTTGAGACGTATAGCTGTGTGTCGTCAGCATAACAATGATAACCAATACCATGCTCAGGGATTATGTTGCCCAGAGGAAGCATGTAAAGGGAAAAAAGCAGTGGGCCTAAAACTGAACCCTGCGGAACGCCAAACTCCATTAGAGAACATGCAGAATAATCACCATTTAAGTCTACATACTGATAACGATCGGTCAAATAGGATCTGAGCCAGGAGAGGGCTGTACCCTTAATTCCTACTACATTTTCTAATCTGTGAAGAAGAATAGCATGATCAATGGTGTCAAAAGCTGCACTGAGGTCGAGTAATACAAGCATAGTTACACAACCCTGATCAGATGCCAATAGGAGGTCATTTACTTCTTTAACGAGTGCTGTTTCTGTGCTGTGATCAGGCCTAAATCCTGACTGATACAGTTCATGTATGCCATTTCTATGTAGATATGAGCATAGCTGCTCCGCTACTGTCTTTTCCAGAATCTTAGAGATAAAGGGGAGGTTTGATATTGGCCTGTAATTGTACAGCTGACAGGGGTCGAGGTCAGGTTTCTTAATTATTGGTTTGATAACTGCTAATTTAAAAGATTTTGGAACATAACCAATGCTGAGTGAGGAATTAATTATTCTCAACAGAGGTTCTGTTATTATTGGTACTATCTGTTTAAGAAAATGTGTCGGTATAGGATCTAATATACAGGTTGATGAATTTACAGAAGAGATGAAATTAGTTCATTCTCTTCAAGTGGAGTAAAGTATTCTAGGTTTGAATCTGACATGGCTAGGTTAACATCTGTATCAATTACATTTTTCGGTTTCAAAGCCTCAATTTTATGCCTGATATTTACAATTTTATTATTAAAAAAGTTCATGAAGTCCTCACTATTGCATGATGTTGTTGTGGAGATTTCTGTAGTGGTCTTATTTCTGGTTAATTTGGCTACGGTATTAAATAAAAATCTAGGATTATTTTTATTTTCTTCTATAAGAGTGGAGAGATACGTTGATCTAGCTACACTAAGAGCTTTCCTATAGTTCAGGATGCTCTCTTTCCATGCTATTTGAAATACTAACAATTTAGTTTGACACCATTTACGCTCTAATTTCCGAGCGGTCTGTTTTAAAGTGCGCGTGTGATCGTTATACCAGGGAGCAAGTTTCTTATCTCTAATAATTTTTCTTTTAGCTGGAGCTACATTATCTAAGGTACAACGAAATGTCGACTCTAAATATTCAGTCGCCTGATCGAGTTCTGTGGGGTCAGACGGTGATCTAACCGAAGTTGGTAACGCTGGGAGATTACTGATAAAACTCTGTGTGGTAGTTGATGTGAATGTAAGTTTAATACGGTAGTGCGGTGCTGTGTGTACATTATCACTGTGACACACTTGAATGGAAACAAGATAGTGATCTGAGATAATTTCAGACAGTGGAATTGTGAATACATTTCTTATACTTAATCCGAAAAATATTATTAAGTCTAAAGTGTGACCTGCTTTATGAGTGGGTCCTACCTGTACTACACACTGATTTACGCCTACGGAGTTCAGTATTTACATAAATGCTGTTCTCAGAGGGTCTTCTGGATTCTCACAATGAATGTTAAAATCTCCGGCAAGTAACGCTTTGTCTACAGAAACGACTAGGTTTGAGATGAAATCTGCAAATTCACTAAGAAATTCAGAATACGGCCCTGGAGGTCTGTAAATTATAATTAGTGGAATCGACTGAGCTGACTTAATATACTTAAATACACTTATGTTACTATAAAGAATTTCAAATGAGTTACATTTGTGTCCGTGTTTTTGTACGATAGACAGATTATCATTATGAATAACTGCGACGCCTCCTCCTCTACCAGTTAACCGAGGCTGGTGTATGTAGCTGTATCCAGGATTACTAGCTTCATTTAGAGCTACATACAGTACTCGTCCTGTTTAACACATGTTTCAGTTAAACAGACTATATCAAACGCCTGATCTGTGATAATTTCATTAACAATAACTGCTTTTGATGCGAGAGATCTAATATTTAACAGTCCTAGCTTCAGATCAGTGGTGCCGGCTGCGCGTTCAGTATGATCGGAGTTTGTGGTCTTTATGTTAGATTATTGAAACAGACTTTCTGAGTCTTTCTACATTTTTGCTTAGATCGGGGGAACAGACACAGTCTCAATATGGTGAACCCTGAGTGACGACTCTATGCAGCTAGCAGACGGTTGGTTTAGCCTGTCTGTCTGCTCCCTGGCCTGGGCTCTGGATTGTCACCGATTAACTAGACCTCTACTGAGACTATTAGCTATACTGCAGGAAATGAGAGCAGCACCTTCCCGAGTGGGATGGACACCGATCCGCCCTAACAGGCCAGCTTTGCCCTCAAAGGTCTTCCAATTGTCTATTTTCGGAGCACCACCTGGACATCCAGCGGTTCAGCGACCATAACCTGCTGTAAGCTATGTCGCCACGTCTCATTGGGATGGGACCAGAGCATACTACTTCCACCTAAACTCACAGGCCGAACAAGGAGAGCGCTGATCAGAAATGCAGCCAAGAGGCCCATGGTGACTCTGGACGAGCTGCAGAGATCTACAGCACAGGTTGGAGAATCTGTCCATAGGACAACTATTAGTCGTGCACTGCACAAAGTTGGCCTTTATGGAAGAGTGGCAAGAAGAAAGTGTCTTAGCGATGTTCCTTGTAAAAAAATTTTGACAAAACAGTCTTTCCGTTAATGTGTGTTTATGTGAAATTTAAATAAGAAGGTTAAAAATCCATTTTCTCCCTCTGCCTCTCTTATGTGTGTCTGCACGCGTTGAAAGACTTGGTATCATAAATTCTCTCTCGGGACGGGAGAGGCTTCACACACACACACACACACACACACACACACACACACACACACACACACACACACACACACACACACACACACACACACACAGCGTGAAACGCTTAAATGGAAACACTTATCTATTGGGATTTCTTTTTACTTTTTAAAAAGGTAAAGTGCAGGTTAATTTGTTTTATTTTTACTTCATATTTCGTGTTAATTATTTTTATGTATTTATTTTTTTGGGCTGTAGAACGAATAATTTGAGTTTCCATAATTTCTTATGGGAAAATTAAATTTGGTTTACGAGTGTTTTGGAATACGAGCCCGCTTCCGGAATATATAATGTATATAAAATATCAATTGACGATCACTGTGCTTGTTGTAACTGAAAAAACGTTGCAACTTCTTCAAAGTCTTTCCACTCCTTGACCGCTGAAATATATATATTGAAACGGGTTCGTCCCTACTGTATGTGCACGGGCGACACATATGGGAGAAAGGGTAGTTTATTTAAGAAAAATGGGGGTAGGAAAGGGTTGAAGGAGGGAGGATGGAGGCTTTGGTTTTGGTTTGAACACGTCTTCCTCTTTTACAAAACGCCATCGTAGCAAAACAATTCAAAGCCACCGTTGTTTCATCTGTCAAACAGCTCTTTCTCTTTGATCCATTTTGGGCTTGTTGAAGATGAAGCTCTTTGTTTTTGTTTTGGATCATGGGACAATGTTGAGTTTTCCCATACCCCCATCCAAGTTTTTGTCTGACACTGCGTGTGGATCGCATGCTAATGTCCACACCAAAGTCACGCAATAGTTGTTTTCTCACCAATCTTGCAGCCATTTCATCATTCTGATCAGTGATATTCTCTATGGCTGAGACAATGTCCCTAAAAACAAGAGAAAGATATTAAATATTTGACATGTTAGGATTACGTTTGTGTGCTGTATTTTCTTTGTAATGTCTTCTACGCCAATAGAATTCAGATGGCGATGTATCTCTCAAGTGGAACATCCTGCAGATCTCATTGTTCTGATGTCTTGGGAATGAATCTTGCTGATCTTTGTCATTTTAAAATGCTGTTAAAAAGACCATGTGGAGGCAATGCATTTATCCTTAAGATTTCATGATGTCACTGGGTGATATGACAACGGGTTGGCGATATTTTATATATATGTGATATATTAAATATATTAGTAAGTGCTACGTACATAGAGCTTAGTACAGACACTAAAACGTGCTACACCCATAAAGTAGGTTTTACATACTTTAAATAGTTGCAAACTATAGTTTAGTTTATTTGTTTTGGATTATCCATCTGTAGATAAAATATATCCATTTTAATATAATAATCTATTTTAAATAAAACATTTGCAATAAATTGAGTATAGTTGTTTATTTGTATGTGGTTTTTGGCCCGAGTTTACTCATTTTCACTCAGTGTTGCTACTTTGTCTACTTTTATTTTGTTTGAATTTTTCTGGAAAAACTAGCTAAATATCAATTATAATGTTTAAACATTGTTATCATCTGTTTTTTGATAGGAACTGTGTATGCCCTGTCAGTTTGTTCACATAATCACAAGGCAGTATAGAATTTAAAGCAAGTATTTATTTATAGGAAAAATAAACAGTTAATAAATCTTACACCTTAAAACAGAGGAAAACTTAATCGTTTCTTTCTGAGTAGTTCATTAATTCTATCTTTTATTTGCTTCCAGTCCTGGGCTGTGGCGTGAAATTTCTTTGCAACAGCATCAGAAATTGCTTGATGCATGTTGTGGGGCAAAGCATTTTTTCCCCTGGAACCATCGAAATTCACCAATCCTATCCAATCCTGATAGACGTGAAGAGGAATTAACCGTTTAAACAGATGAACAGCAAAACGATCTGCTCTTGGTTTGCCATCTGGTCCTGTTGAATTCAGATACATTCATTGCTCTGTCTCCAGGGGAACATGAAAAAGTTTATCTTTAAGACATTTAAAGTTATGTCAGGTTGGATTACTCCCTGTATGAGAGACCGACGAACATAATAATGTGAGGCGTTTGTTGGTGTTTCAGGCAGTGTCAAACAAAAGTATGTTGTGTTGGAATAATGAGGAAACGGTTCATTTTCATCAGACTCTAGAGTGGGAGTCTCCAAAAGAATCGACATCAATGTGGGAAAGCCTTCTGTGGAGGTACCCCTATCTGTTGTCGGCGGCCGAGACTGGTGAGCTTTTTCTTTCAAACGCTCCTCCAACTAGCCAGCCCTTGCCTCCAAATTCAAAAGCTTTCTTGTCAAAGTCGTTAACTCCTGCTTCGAAACTTTCACTCTGCTGGGACACTGGTTTTTAATCAGTGCAGCCTGAAGAAACCAATTTTAAGAGTAATTTAATACCTTTATTACAACATGGACATGTACAGTACATGAGTATTTATCAGTGTTATAATAAAAAACAATTACTGTATATAACGATTTATTTTTTACAAGCCGAGTTGCTGCTGTTGCTTTGCTGCCTGGGCATGGCTTGTTCTCCTTTCCAGATTTCTGTAGAGCAATTTTCAGGTTAAAACAGAAGGACAACACAAACTTAATAAGAAATAATTAATAAAAATGGATTCTTACCCCTTGCTTTTTGCTAGCGCAAACTGCGACTTTCTTATAGAATGTCTTTGCCTCCATGCCTGTTGTAAGATTATATTCAGCAACCAATGTGTAATACCAATTTTATGTGAACTGCAAATGCATACACTTTTAGGCTAGTTTGATACAGCATTTTATATCTTAGGACCTCCACTCCTAAAGATAGTGTGAATATTTTGGTATTAACTGCATTTACGAAAAAGAAAACCCAGATCACCAGCTCGATCGACTGTGAAATAGTTAGGACAACTACAGTATCACTATTTGCACTTTGTAATTATCCTTGTACTGTAGTTATCAAAGTCATTGTATCAAAACCATTTGTACTTAGTGTGAATAGAATCTAATGGTATTAGTATTGGGAGTTAATATCTGCTAAACATGGGGATAAAAGCTAATAGAAATGCAAATAGGCCTATACAGAAACTGAATACAGAAACTTTCTTTAAATACAAAAATAAATTGTTTGTTGTATTTAAAAATAATTTAATACTGTATTGTAGCAAACAGACATGACACTATTTATATGTAATAATACATACCATACATATGCATGTTAGGAAGGAGAGTTGGGGCAAAAACGTTTTAGACATTAAAGTCGTTTTAGTCGTTTAAAATCATTATAATGCATGATTTAACAGTAATATTTAGATAAAGTCAACACTAGTTGTGAGATTTCCAAAATAAAGTTAACAATATTGACTTTTTAATAATGTTATTATACTCATGCAATATAAAGATTAAGTCATTTGCCAAGGAGGCATTTTTATTAACAATACAGTGGTCACCTAATCGGAGCATTCGTTTAACCGTCGCTGCGCTTGGCGACAGCATTTGGGTTTGTGCGTTTGCTGGCTTTTACCACTGAGTGGCACTATATAACTACAGACTGACGCCTCATGCCTTAGTTCATTCTCTGCCGGATTAATGAGACGCGCTCCTTTAGAACTGCACGTAGTAGCCGATAAAATCAAGTGAAACACTGTAGTTGAACGAATTCATAATCACAGTACTAAAATTACAGTACAAATGAAGAATTCTAATTAAATCAAATCTTATTAGGATCAAATTTAAGCACAATAAATGTTAAGCCTTTAGATTTTATCATGTGTAATTAGAAAAGAAGTGCGTAGGGTTTTGTCATCTTATTTCTTGTGTTCTTTAAATTTATAGTAGATTTATTAACTGAAATAAATGACTATAAAATTAAAACATTGTCAGGACGTTCTCCTGATGCAGCGGTAGAGTGCTCGCCCAGAGAAAAGGAGCGTGCCGGTTCGAATCCCGGGTGATGCTGTTTTAAAATTCTTTTATTTTAATTATAGCTAAATTAAAATAAAACAAAATAAAATGTTTTATTTTAATTTTGCTCAGCATACTATAGAAACTGCCACTGATATGTCCATCTGTCATCAGTCTCAACGCAACTATACATGTCTGTATACGCCACTGGGACTCCTCACGGTTAAATACGTTGGTCACATGACAGCTGTAGAAGCCGGTTACGGGACTCATTATGGTTGTATATCGTGTTCTGTATAGCATGCCGAGCAAAATATAATATAATAATAAAATATAAAAAATAAAATTATAACGAAATCGGCCAAGTTTACTATTTATTGAAATATATAAATTTCTAAACCAATAAGATCAAATAACACCAAGTTGAAAACAGATAAAATACACGTGCAATTATTACAACAGGCTTACTTCGTCACTTATCTAGAGCCTTCTTTCAAAGAAGTCGAATGGCTTAACATGACTGGGGCGTGTTGTCTCTAAGTGTTTGAGTGGTACAGTGGTTAAGTCCGCGCCCTTTCCTGCGGGAGATCCGGGTTCAATCACCAGGTGATGCTGTTTTAAAAATGTTTTATTTTAATTTTGCTCAGCATACTATAGAAAAAACAGCAAACTCACACGCTACCAGCGTGTATTCTTTAAATTTGGGGGTGGGACGACTCGGTCTGCTGCTCTGTTTGTGTGTGTGTGTGTGTGAGAGAGAGAGAGAGAGGTGTCGCGGTCTTACATACTGATGAAAAGTGGTGGATTATTCAGTGAAACGAGGCTCAGCTGAAAAATGTTAGGCACATCAGTCACTTAACCCCAAATAAAAGGTATTTCTGAGTGTTATTATATAGTTGTAAAATAACAGATGTACAAGCGGTGAGCACTGAATATTAAACCTATACCAGGCACGATTATTTTTTTGTTTGTTTGCTGTTTTTTCTATAGTATGCTGAGCAAAATAAATGTAAAAAAATGTAAATAAAATTTTACAACTATTATCCACTCTGAATAATCCACCACTTTTCATCAGTATGTAAGACCGCGACACCTCTCTCTCTCTCTCTCTCTCTCTCACGCACACACACACAGCAGCAGACCGAGTCGTCCCTCCCCCAAATTTAAAGAATACAAGCTGGTAGGGTGCGAGTTTGCTGTTTTTTCTATTTTACCTTGTTTTATTTTAATTTTGCTATAATTAAAATAAAACAATTTTAAAACAGCATCACCCAGGGATCAAACCCGGATCTCCGACAGGGAAGGGCGATGCCTTAACCACTGCACCACTCGGACACTTAGAGACAACATGCCCCAGTCACGTTAATAAGCCACTCGACTTCTTTGAAAGAAAGCTCTAGATAAGTTACAAAGGAAGCCTGTTATAATAATTGCACGTGTATTTTATCTGTTTTCAACTTGGTGTTATTTGATCTTATTGGTTTAGAAATTTATATTTCAATAAATAGTAAACTTGGCCGATTTCGTTATAATTTTGTTGACAAGTGGGGCTTGAAAATTCTCCCACCCCCTTAAGTGGGGAATGACCGAAATATGGTCATTTATTTCAGTTAATAAATCTACTATAAATTTTTTTTACTCATTATTGTACAGTACATATCAATAGCTGTGGTTCAGATTTTTCATGTTTGTTGTGGAAATTGCCATCACTGTTGTATTTACCTGGCGGCCATTTTACGAATGACTTTGAAATGCAACTGATTTATTTTGGCCGTTGTCGCCTTTAAACGGCAGTGAGCGCGACGGTAATAACCATTCCGATTGGGTAACCACTGTAGATTTACTAACCCTTCGCAAATGTGACAGGCCTCACAGGTAATGGGTGGTTTGCACAACAAAAGTATCGAGCTGAAGAACTGTGAAAATCTCAGCAGGGGTGAATAATACCTCGGGACTTGCACCAGAAAATAAAAAAGTCAGTAATTCTAGTGTTATTCATTCATACACAAAAAGGCAGACTATTTTTTACTCACGTTTTAACACATTTTTACTCAGTGTTAGTGTATATATAGTGTGTATTTTTGAAAACATTGTTACAACAACAACAACAATAACTATTAAATATAGATAATTGATTTATGTCACATCAGTTCGTCACATAAAACAGACTTAGGTATTACTGCAACAGTTTTGGAAAAGCAAGTAAAAAATGTCTATTCACCATTGTCCTTCAGTGTCTTGAAAAGCACCTGGTGAAGTTGGAATTTTACACCAAGTTTCTTCTTCGGGTTCTGCCAAAGTCATTTTCGGAAGATGGATAGATAGATAGATAGATAGATAGATAGATAGATGGATAGATGGATGGATGGATAGAAAGATGGATGGATACAGTAGATAGAATTACCTGTGACTTCACGTGCGGCTCCGCTTCCGAAAATGCGTGCAACTTTGGCAGAACTCAAAGAAGAAACTTGGTGTAAAATTCTGAACAAATAGACACAATTCTTATATAGCATTAATATATAAATATATTGCATTAACAAAAACTTCTCTCCTAACGCCGACTCATTTTGGAAATGAGGAATTTGTCACATTCCTATAAATAATGTTTGCCCATAAGCAGATGCATGGGCTTTGTTTTTAGGCTTTAGCCCCCTAAATGTATGTTCAGCCCCCCTAAAAATTTAGCAATTAGCTCAACGAACTCAAATTTATTATCGTCTCTTTCCCCTTTACATTTGATCCTTCACGGCTTTCTGCGCATTTTTCAATCAGCTCAGCAGACGGCAGCAGCGCAGAGTGAGAAACGGAGATCAAGGTGTGTGTTTATGGATAGATTGATAGATTTACATCTGTTCAGTTCTTCACTATAAATACAGTTAATAAAATATCATGAGGGAGTAATCGGTTTCCGTTTTGAGTAAAGTTTCGCTGCATTCGCCTGTCCTCACACAACTGTTTCCTCCAGAGATGAGATTAAACGCTGTTTGCCAACATTAATGTAATGTGTATTTTTGAAAACACTGTTAAAACAATAATATTATTTAAAGATATTTGATTTATTTCACACCAGTCCGTCACATAAAACCTGCGTGGCTCCGATTCCGAAAATGCATGCGACTTTGGCAGAACCCAAAGAAGAAACTTGGTGAAAAATTCTGAACATATAAACAAATATATAAGAACTGTGTCTATTTGTTCTGAATTTATTGTAGCTGTTTTCACACAATCACTAAGTTACATGTGCATATAGACTATGCTACACATTGCATACTTTGAATGATTATACATATAATGTGCTCTGGCAGAGTTCTTCCATGTGCCACCTGGTGGGAATTCTGTGAAGTACAACACTTGGATCAAAATTGCAAGGCGCGCACTCGCAGAATAGCGCGGAAGTCAGCGAGAAGAATTGCGTCATGCCGCAGGAAAAAAACGCTCGTTTTTAAATGCCCCATCTGTATATGCGCTTAAATAAAGCTGCTCATCGGCGCGCGTGAACCCGCGGCCGCACTTTCACTTTACAAAAGGCAGAGTTTTTATCAAAAGACTGAAATTGCTGCACTTCTATAAACAGAGAAAACATAATACAACTGTCCATAAATAAAAAATATTTATATATTTAGGCCTATACATGAAATATATTTCGCTTAAATATTACAGCTTAAAACAAGGAAAGACGTGCTAAGCTTTAGTTCATTGTGGCGCAGACAAAAGTTCTAGGAAGGAAAATAAGATTTCTTTTTTCATTTTTTTTAGATTAAATATATTTCTGAACATATCTTGTAAGGGAAGTTCCATTAACTGATGGTCCCTGCATAGAGAGTAGGGAGCACACTTTAAAGTACAGTGTGGAATGGAACACAGCCTCTGTCTGCAGTGACACTCGACCCTGTCCCTCACTGCCACAATTTAATTCAGCTTTATTGGACAAAGAAAGAGTTTTTTGGCTGCAAACTGTTTTTTAAATCAGCACCAAAATACCTCCAGCTGACTTATTTTCCATATCCTACCTTTTTAAAAAAATAGTACAGTATAAACCTGGCAACCCTGCTAGTGTTAACTTTAGGGGCGTGTCATGTTAGACTTTAATGGCGATTAGAAAATTAACAAAACACTATAGTTCTATGTTAAAAGACAGATTCATAAGTATTCGGACAGCATCAATTTTCAGGAGAGAGAAAAAAAACTGAAGTAAATACCTGACAAAGCAGCTCAAAATAGGAAACTCAGCATGTGATGATGTCCATGGACTCCAGATATTTCTGATACATCATCATTTATTCATCATCATTTGTGTCCAGTCCTCTGATTTCTGTGTGTGAGAGAAACACACTCACATTTCAGTTACATGTTAAACTTTAGCTGTATTATTACTGTTTGTGTGTGTGTGTGTGTGTGTGTGTGTGTGTGTGTGTGTGTGTGTGTGTGTGAGAGAGAGAGAGAGAGAGAGAGAGAGAGAGAGAGATCAGTGTTCTGATATTTTCATCATTTCTCTTCCAGACTGTGGAAGTGTAATCTGACAGATGAAACCTGTAGAGTTCTGTCCTCAGTTCTCAGCTCAAACTCCTCCAGACTGAGAGAACTGGACCTGAGCCACAATAAACTGCAGGATTCAGGAGTGAAGCTGCTCTCTGCTAGACTGGAGAATCCACACTGTACACTGGAGATACTGAGGTATATACTGTACACACACACACACACACACACACACACACACACACACACACACACAAAAACCAGTATAGGTGTGTGTGTGTGTGTGTGTGTGTGTGTGTGTGTAAGTCTTAGAAGGACTTTGCCTCCCAAACCAGTTTCATGGTTTATAGGGGCCCACCTTTCCCTTTGTGCTACAGTGATGCTGAAAACATAAAAAAAAATCTATTAACAATTTAGCATATTTCAAGACATATTTCACTTCAGATTTCTTTTACACAAAATTAAACTCTTAATATTGAGACCTGACATTATGGGTGCATATAAGGACCTGCTGAGAAACTCCCGCCTACTTCAAAAAGCGCATTTATAAGGTCAAACCTGTTTTATGAGGTCATCAGTTTAACAATAAACAAAAAAGTCTGTACACTGTATTAGGAGAACAGGCATTTACTGGAACTCCATTAAACGCAAACACAAACATGAATGCATTATGCATTACCAAGACATTCATAATTTACCAGAACAATGGTTTCAGCAGTAAACGGTAAATAATGATTTCAAAACTGCAACTGTGTGTGAGAAATTACAACTGATTAAACAGTTCTCAACTTGCTCTTTTAAATAAGGAGCATCCCCTGAGCATAATCAAAAAAGATTTCTTAGTCACACTGGACCTGCCAGCACAGGATCCTCCGAAGTCTTGCACTGCACACACTCCGCCATTGTGGCAAGTTTTCCTGTGGTTGTATGAGACTTAAAATACTTCATTACAGCCACCTCCTCTCGTTTAGACCATGGTGTTCGTGTCCTCTGTCTAGAGTTTCCAGTATCTGCTGCAACATTGCCCTGGGACACTGCTATACAAAAAAAACATTAATCTCAGAAAAAAGTGATTGTGTGGTATGTATGGTCTGAATAGTGCACTGTCTAGCTACTGGATTAAAATCTCCAAAAAGCTCAGTCTTCCACTAACCTGTGGGTATACTCAAGAATGATGCACAGGCATTCAAATAGATTAGGATGTTTAAAACTGTGATTTTTGGTGAGCTAACTGCACAAAATACTAAAAACTGCATCAAACATTATGGGACATTGGCAGAGCACCCAAATAAATAAATAAATAAACTATTAAACCTTAAAAACATGCACTCCACACAACCGTAGAAAGTAAAAAAAGGAAAAGTTGTATGATGACAAATAACTTTGTTTAAAATAAATAATAGGTAAATAATACAGAAATATACTACAAAAAAAAAAGTGCAAATGTAAACATAATAAAGTGTGTATATGAGCAGGATAAAATGTTAGTGCAAGTGATGCTTACAGTCCAGACTAAAGTGCAGTGTGCAGTGTGGAATGTCAGCACAGCAGTGTGTGGGTGAACTGGTACAGTCTTATGAATAGGAGAGTGGCCCATCATGGTTGAGGAGTCTAATCGCCTGTGGATAAAAACTCCTGCTGAGTCTCTCCGTTTTGGCCATAATGACCCGGAACCTTCTGCCTGAATGCAGAAGTTTGAACAGTCCGTTATTGGGGTGTGACAAGTCCTTAATGATTCGAGCTGCCCTGGTTTTACATCTCCTGGTGTAGATGTCCTGCATGGAGGGGAGAGTTAACCTGCAGCAGCGTTCAGCTGCCCGGATCACTCTCTGGAGGGCTTTCCTGTCCTGTACACAGCTATTCCCAAACCAGGATGAAATGTTCTGTGTGAGGATGCTCTCAACAGCACCCGAGTAGAAAGCCTTAAGGACAGCAGGGGAAACCCCAAACTTCCTCAACTGCCTCAGGTGGTACAGGCGCTGGTTTGCCCTTTTCGTCTGAGCACAGATATGCTCAGTCCTAGTCAGATCCTCGGAGATGTGGACGCCCAAGTACTTGAAGCTGCTCACTCTCTCCACTGGAGCTCCATTGATGATGAGGGGTTTGTGGTCCAGTTGTCCCCTTCTGAAGTCCACCACCAGCTCCTGCGTCTTACTGACGTTCAGTTGGAGGCAGTTTTCTTCACACCATAGTGCCAGGTTCTCCACTTCATCTATGTAGGCCGACTCATCGTTGTTGGAGATGAAGCCCAGCACCACCGTATCGTCAGCAAACTTAACGATGGTGTTGGAGTCGAACATGGCCACACAGTCTGAAGTGTAAAGTAAGTATAGCAGTGGAAAGAGAACACATCCCTGTGGAGCACCTGTGTTGATGGTGATGCTGCTGGAGAAGCACTTGCCCACTCTCGCTTGAGATCTGTCCGAGAGGAAGTCCAACACCCAGGCACACAAGCGTTTGTTAAGTCCTAGATCTCTCAGCTTTGTGAACAGTCTGTTAGGCACTATTGTGTTGAAAGCAGAGCTGTAATCTATAAACAGCAATCTCACATAGTTACCTTGCTTCTTGTCCACGTGGCTGAGAGTGGTGTGCAGAGATGGGAGATGGCATCCTCTGTGGATCTGTTGGGGCGGTAGGTGAACTGAAGTGGATCTATGGAGCTGGGGATGGAGGAGGAGATGATGTTTTTCAGCAGACCCTCAAATACCTTCATGACCATCGATGTCAGTGCAACAGGCCGGTAGTCATTCAGGCATGAGGGTTTGTTGGTCTTGGGCACGGGGACAATGGTGGATCTCTTGAAACACGCCGGGACCACAGACTTCGCCAGGGACTCATTAAAGATACAGGTGAACACACCTGACAGCTGGTCAGCGCAGCAGCGCAGCAGGCGCCCAGAGATGCCATCTGGACCCGCCGCTTTTCTGGTGTTCACCCTCCTCAGCGCCGTGCGAACGTCGTGCTCTGCGATGCTGATGACGCAATCCTCGCTGATGACGTCATCATTCTCAGTCACCAGGCTGCTAGCATTAGCCACCTGGCTAACCTCGAACCAGGCGAAGAATGCGTTCAACTCGTCGGCGAATGCAGAGTCGGCGACGATCGTCGTGGTGTCTTTGGCAACCTTGTAGTCCGTGATTGTGTGGAATCCGTGCCACATGCGGCGTGTCACCCTGATGGAAGTGTGATTCAGTTCGCTGTCGGAACCATCCGTTAGCTTCCCTCACCGCTCGCCTCACACCATAAGAAGCCGCTTTGTATGCGCTCATATCGCTGCTGATGAGTGCGGCATTATAAGCAGCGGTCTGGGCATTCACAGCATCGCGGATCGATCGGTCTACCCAAGGCTTCTGGTTCGGAAACGATTTGAACCTCACTGTCGGGACAACTTCATTTATGAGCGTGCTAACGAAGCTAACTGCTACATCCGCAAACTCGTTGATGTCTACTGCGTAGGCTCGGAACATGTCCCAATCTACGTCATCGAGCGCGTCCTGTAGCGTAGCTTCTGATTGGGCAGATCAGCATTGCACCTCCCTCATGACCGGAGCTTCACGACGAAAGCTTTGTTGATATTCCGGTATGAGGAAAATGGCGTTGTGGTCTGATTTCCCGAATGCTGGATGTGAAACAGCTTTGTAGCCCCGCTTGTATGGTGTGTAGCAGTGGTCCAGAATGTTGAGTCCCCTCGTCGGACATGTAACATGTTGATGAAAGTTTGGCATAACCTGTCTGAGGTTCGCTTTATTAAAGTCACCTGCTACAATGTGCGCTGCGTCCGGGTGTTTGTTTTGGAACTCGCTCAGCACATCATGTAGTTCAGACAGAGCAGTGCCTGTGTCCGCGTGGGGTGGGATGTAGACCGCCGTGGCAATGACCGAGGTGAACTCGCGAGGCAGGTAGAAAGGACGACACTTAACACTCAGATATTCCAAATGAGGCGAGCAGCTACTGGAGAGAACGGAAACACTCCTCGCATCGCACCACTTCTTGTTGACCATGAAAAACACACCTCCACCTTTAGCTGTGTTAGACTCTGCCGTCCTGTCCATGCGGAACACAGAGAATGAGTCCGATGGGGTTACGACTCGGTCCGGCACAATGGGGGTCAGCCATGTTTCTGTAAAGCACAGAAGATTACAATCCCTGATATCTCACTGGAAAGTAACTCTGGCTCTGAGGTCATCAAGCTTATTCTCCAGTGACTGTACATTAGCCAGCAGGATACTCGGCAGAGGGGTGCGATGAGCTTGTTCTCTCATTCTGTTACGGACGCCGGCGCGTTTCCCTCGATGCTTCTTTGTTCTTCGCCGCGGGTTAGCGTCCCATCCATTGTTGTTGTCGTCTGAGCAGCGTAGTATCTCAGAGGGCCACGACGGGTCAGGCTTAAAGGTGGTATAAGTAAGCGGCGAAATCTGAATTCCTATATCCAGTAGTGTTCTACCGTCATAGGTCACTAAACCTGAAGTACTCTTAGCACTTTAAGATTGTTAAATTCTTGGCACTTTATATATATATAAAATATATTATTTAAGAACCTCTGACCTTGTCCTCTTTTGGTGCCTGATCCTTCTGCATCCCTAGACATAAAGATAACCCCATTATTCAGCATACGCACATAGTGTGACGAAAAACAATGGAGCATATACTGTAAAAATGTTTGAAAAACCTACCGATCTGCACTGGTGTATTGTGCAAGTCTCCAAATTCTCACCTTCATCCCCATTCTCAGATTCACTTCCAGCACTGCCATCCGTGTTGATTTTATCTTAAAAGCAGAAATAAAATTGAACAGTACAGTATGTTTCATTTGTATTTGTATTGTAGGTCCCTAATTTTGCCTAATTTTAGCCTAATTCTACACAGGACACATTTATGTACCATATTAAATCTCTTCACCATTTCACAATAAAGATGCATACAGTACCTTCAATTTGATTTGCCTTGAAGGTCAGGAAGACAGCCTTTATCCATAGCCATGAGAAGTTTAGATATCTTAGTATTTTTGAGCTTTCACCGTGATGATGAAGGCTCAAAAATACAATTTTTTTTAAAAAAAGTATTATTCTTGCAAGTGTAGTTTTAGCAAGCTCAGCATACAATTGAGGTGATGGAGCCTGCTTCAGGTTTTCAGATGATGCATCTGCAGTTGTCTCCAGGTGTTTGTGAAGAAGCTGAACATCGCGAGTAAATGGTAGGGTTAATGGCTTGTTGAATTTTGCTTCATTGAGCATGCTTAAAGCATTGTGGGAGATGAACTCTGACCATTTGCTGCTAAATGTCTCAGTTGATTTGATTAGATCTTCATCCTCTGCCATTAAAGCTCTACAATGGATAATTTCGCACACCTTTTGTAATGTGTGCCCCAATTTTAAGGCTAGGCTTGGTGTTTGGTAGCAGTTAATTTCTACATCAAAGCCAGAAACGGTTTTGAAAGCTTGAACAATACTTGAACTTGAACAACTTCTGTCGAATATATTCATACTTAGTAGGGTCATTTCCATGTTTATTGAAAAAAGACTGTGCTAGTTGAAGAATGCAAAAGTCATTGCGTACTACAGAGGCAACCTCATCTTGCTTCATTACACTTAAGAGCTTCCAAACCCCTGGAGATATCGGGTGTGGAAATGTAGACTCTGCCATGGCTGCCAAACCCAAAACCCTGACCTTACCATGGTGTTCAATTAGATTTCCTGGCTTTAAAGAACATCTTTTTACATGTCGCCATAAGTCTTTATGGACAAACATCCCTTTGCAGTACATGCAAAGTACAAAGGCTTTGGTATCACAAGTTCTGTCTGGTTTTCTTCTTACTTTAAGCATCCCAGTTCCTTTCTTTTTAACATCAGTGTTATGCTGATAATTGCCTTTGTTTCTAAGTTTCTCCAGCATTGTTTTGAGTTCTTTGGAAAGGACAGTGCATTTGCAACTTAAATTTCTGTCATATGTGTTTTTAGATGTCGCGAAATTTTTGACTGGTGTTTCCCACAATCATAACAGTAATTTTTGTTAGTTTCAGAACAGGAAATTGAAGACACCTGGATAGACTCATCAGGTCCAGTCACTTCATCCTCTGCCATCAGAGACTCATCAATAGCTCCACCAGCTTCGCCTTTTGCATCCAAGAGTTGCTGTTAGGTTTTTCAGTGACTGCTGTTGACAGAGCTGAACAGTCTAATCCACTGCCTAATTCTGAAATTATTGATGTTCTGTGGGATTTGGAAATTTTGCACTGTCTAAAGACCTCATCTGATTCTACATCAGTCAGCTGCTGCCCATAAAATGAACTAGCTTCTTCAGAAGATCCTTCTCTGGCCTCAACACACACTTTGCCCTTGCTTGCACCTTCAGGATTTAACTTTGTGACCTTAGAATAGATATCCTTTTGCTTCTCCGCATGTTCTACTTGTAACTCTAATGAGCTGTCAGATTCATTCTCTGACTCTAACTCTGGTACATGTTCCTCATCTGATTGTGACTCCTCATCAGAACTTACACCTTAGTACCAGAAAAAAGATCACCATGAACTTGTAGAACATGTAGTTACATGAATAAGTCCAGCAAATAAAATATAATGGCACTCACCCATGATAGCAACTCGCTATCATTCTTTCGAATTTTAGTGAAGCAGGACTTGTGCCAAAAACAAGAGCAAACTGCAAGAGAGAGAAAGTAAGAGAGAAGTAAATAAAAAAGAAATATTGTAAATGTACAATATTTACTTTAAATATACAAAACAAACACATAATTTCTGGATACAATGAACCATTTAGATAAATTATATGATTTATAAATGAACTGCCATCTTAAACACTATAAGGTTACTGTTACTGACCTTTGCATCTAAGACCAATCCATCTGAGTGAAACAACCGGTGGAACACATGCAGCACATATGTTCATGCCAGAAACAGTTGCCGGAATAATTTCATGTTTACAGTTCTGTTAAAAGAGAAAAACTGTCATTTTATATCAAACTAGAACAAGCAACCAGTGAACTAATTCTATTTATTTGCCACTAGATGATATGCACTTTCACTGTGTGTGCACCCTCAACAAATGCAATGGTAAAAAAAAATGGGAACAAATGTTTGTATATTCTAGTTAACACAGGTTTTCATAGCAGAACCCAGCTCTCAGAAAAATCAAATGAAAACTTTAAAACAACTGAATATGCTACTCGCTGCTTACTTATTTGATATATAAATTTATAAAATATATATATATATATATTTTTTTTTTCACTTTTATACAATTGTGTGACACAGTACAGATAATACCCAAAATTACCCAACATGAAAATGAGTGAGTAGGGTATTGGGACTATCCATTACATAGAATTTCATAAAACCAAAAACTAATGTACTGTATACTGTAACTTACTTTTGCTGTCTTCTCACTTGGTCCTATTGTTTCTTGTTCCTCAGACCCAGACTGCTCATTCACAACTGCAATCTAAAACGTACACTAAAATGCTAAAGGTTAAACATGGAGCTAGCTAACACCACATTTTTGCTTGGATACAAGGAAATTTGTTTGTGTACTACTATTTAGATAAATTAATGTGCTACAATCTACTGTAGACATCAACACACTTCACAAAGCAAAATACTGACTCATGTCAGTTACTCTATATATGCTAAATATAAATAAGAATTAAGAATTGGTCTTTATATTATAGCTTACCAAAGTCAGGTCCCTTGAGGCCACATTAATGTCAGACACTACACACAGAGCTGCTGATGTACATCAACAAACATTTCCACAAGGTTTAGCAGTACACTTAATATCCAGTGTACTGCTAAACCATGTGTGTGCCATACACAACCTGATAAACACTAACTCCACACAAATCATTACAGTCCTCATGTAGCATTGTGTTTGTCAATTACACTGACACACACTAGTTCTTCCTTTGGTAGAAGCAGCCTACAATATCATTCCTAACTGTTCTCACTACACGGCGTTCCCATAAAACAGGTCTGTCATACACCGCACCATACAGTACACAGGCTATCTAAATCCATAATATAGCAATGAAAACTAACTGGAACATTTGGGTCATAATTAATTAAATAAGTAAAATTACCTTTTCTGGATCTTCAGTTGGAACCTCAGTCTCTGACTTGTCTCCAATCATTGTAGGGGATGTTGTAACCTCAGCGACAGTGCCAGGTTCATTCTAAAACAGAATTAGATATAGAGATGAGTTATAACCAAATTATCTGCTTAGGCTTCGATTAAGAGATAATTATAATTTGTCACCTAACTAATTAATAAAAAAAATTCTGAAATGTATATGTAAAATCAACAGGTTCTTATTAATCGTTTTCCATCCATCCATCCATCCATCCATCCATCCATTTTCTTCCGTTTATCCGAGGTCGGGTCGCGGGGGCAGCAGCTTCAGCAGGGATACCCAGACTTCCCTCTCCCTGGCCACTTCTTCCAGCTCTTCCGGGGGGATCCCAAGGCGTTCCCAGCCCAGCCGAGAGACATAGTCCCTCCAGCGTGTCCTGGGTCTTCCCCGGGGTCTCTTTCCTGTGGGGCGTGTCCGGAACACCTCACAAGGGAGGCGCCCAGGGGGCATCCTAAATAGATGCCCAAGCCACCTCATCTGGCTCCTCTCGATGCGGAGGAGCAGCGGCTCTACTCTGAGCCACACTCCCGGATGACCGAGCTTCTCACCCTGTCTCTAAGGAAGAGCCCAGACACCCTGCGGAGAAAACTAATTTCGGCCGCTTGTATTCGCGATCTTGTTCTTTTGGTCACTACCCACAGCTCATGACCATAGGTGAGGGTAGGAACGTAGATCGACCGGTAAATTGAGAGCTTTGCATTTTGGCTAAGCTCCTTCACCACGACGGAACGATACAGAGCCCGCACACTCGGCTGCGAACCGATCCAGTGAGAGCTGTAGGTCGCAGGATGATGAGGACAACAGAACAACGTCATCTGCAAAAAGCAGTGACCCAATCCTGAGCCCATCAAACTGTACCCCGTCAACGCCCTGGCTGCGCCTAGAAATCCTGTCCATAAAAATTATGAACAGGATCGGTGACAAAGGGCAGCCCAGTCGGAGTCCTACTCTCACCGGAAACAGGTCCGACTTACTACCGGCAATGCGGACCAAGCTCCGACAGAGGTTGTACAGGGACCGGACAGCCCTTAACAGGGAATCCGATATCCCGAAGTACTCCCCACAGGACTCCCCGAGGGACACGGTCGAATGCCTTCTCCAAGTCCACAAAGCACATGTAGACTGGTTGGGCAAACTCCCACGCCCCCTCCAGGACCCTGCTAAGGGTGTAGAGCTGGTCCACTGTTCCGCGACCTGGACGAAAACCACACTGCTCCTCCTGATTCCGAGGTTCGACTATCCGACGGACCCTCCTTTCCAGGACCCCTGAATAGACTTTCCCGGGGAGGCTGAGGAGTGTGATCCCTCTATACTTGGAACACACTCTCCGGTCCCCCTTCTTGAAGAGGGGGACCACCACCCCGGTTTGCCAGTCCAGAGGCACTGTCCCCGATGTCCATGCAATGTTGCAGAGACGTGTCAACCATGACGGCCCTACAACATCCAGAGCCTTGAGGAACTCCGGGCGGATCTCATCCACCCCCGGGGCCCCGCCACCACGGAGCCTTTTGATCACCTCGGCGACCTCGGCCCCAGAGATGGAAGAGTCCACCTCTATGTCCCCAGACTCTGCTTCCTCATCGGAAGGCATGTTGGTGGAATTAAGGAGGTCTTCGAAGTACTCCCCCCACCGACCCACAACGTCCCGAGTCGAGGTCAGCAGCGCACCATCCCCACTATACACTGTGTTGACCATGCACTGCTTTCCCCCTCTGAGATGCCGGATGGTGGACCAGAATCTCTTTGAAGCCGTGTGGATGTCATTCTCCATGGCCTCCCCAAACTCCTCCCATGCCCGGGTTTTTGCCTCAGTAACCACCGAAGCTGCATTCCGCTTGGCCTGCCGGTACCTATCAGCTGCCTCCGGAGTGCCACCAGCCAAAAAGGCCCGGTAAGACTCCTTCTTCAGCTTGATGGCATCCCTCACCGCTGGTGTTCACCAACGGGTTCTTGGGTTGCCACCACGACAGGCACCGACCACCTTACGGCCACAGCTCTGGTCGGCCGCCTCGACAATGGAGGCACGGAACATAGTCCATTCGGACTCAATGTCCCCCACCTCCCCCAGGACGTGGTTGAAGCTTTTGTGGAGGTGGGAGTTGAAGCTTGTCCTGACAGGGGACTCTGCCAGACATTCCCAGCAGACCCTCACAATACATTTGGGTCTACCAGGCCTGACCGGCATCCTACCCCGCCAGCGAAGCCAACTCACCACCAGGTGGTGATCAGTTGACAGCTCCGCCCTTCTCTTCACCCGATGTCCAAGACATATGGCCGCAAGTCCAACGACACGACCACAAAGTCGATCATCGAACTGCGGCCTAGGGTGTCCTGGTGCCAGGTGCACATATGGACACCCTTATGCCTGAACATGGTGTTCGTTATGGACAATCCGTGACGAGCACAGAAGTCCAATAACAAAACACCGCTCTGGTTCAGATCGGGAGGGCGTTCATCCCAATCACGCCCTTCCAGGTCTCACTGTCATTGCCCACGTGAGCATTGAAGTCCCCCAACAGAACGATGGAGTCCCCAGGAGGGACGCTCTCTAGCGCCCCCCCCAGAGACCCCAAAAAGGGCGGGTACTCCAAACTGCTGTTCGGCGCATAAGAGCAAACAACAGTAAGGATCCGTCCCCCCACCCGAAGGCGGAGGGAGGCCACCCTCTCGTCCACTGCGGTCAACCCCAATGTACAGGCCCCGAGCCGGGGGGCAATAAGTATGCCCACACCTGCTCGTCGCCTCTCATCTGTGGCAACTCCAGAGTAGAAGAGAGTCCAGCCCCTCTCAAGAAGACTGGTTCCAGAGTCCAAGTTGTGCGTCGAGGTAAGTCCAACTATATCTAGCCGGAACTTCTCAACCTCACACACTAGCTCAGGCTCCTTCCCCGCCAGAGAGGTGACATTCCACGTCGCTAGAGCCAGCTTCTGCAGCCCAGGATCAGACCGCCAAGGGCCCTGTCTTCGGCTACCGCCCAGCTCACACCGCTCCTACAGGTGGTGAGCCCATGCTAAGGGGGACCCACGTTGCCTCTTTGGGCTGTGCCCGGCCGGGCCCCATGGGTGCAAAAAGAGAAACTCCGCCCATAAGAAGGATTACGTTGCCTGAATGACATAAATCTCAGCCAATCCAAGCGCTAATTTGGATATGGTTCGTACGTAATGAGGTCAAAAGTCCCGGTAAACCATAAAAACCAACGCACACACACACACACACACACACACACACACACACACACACACACACACACACACTCCTCTTGTCTCAATCACTGCAGCTCGAATTCTTTTTGTAGTAAAGTTGGTTTGTTGTTCACCTATTCACTAGATGTCAGTAGTGAGTAATGGTAAGGATTTGCATGTTAAAAAATGCGGAGGACAAACAGCTGAATGCGGGAAGCAGAGAGCATGTGTGTGTCATTAGTTATTGTTATAACTATTTAATGCGTTTCTGTTGTTGTCAACAACTGTCGGCTTTGCATTTTCGGTAAAGTAAACAAAATGTTAAAGGTCATTTTTTTTACTTTGTATTTTGTATGAATTATTTTTAAATGAATATTTTTGGGTTGGGAATCGCATCGTCTGAATTTCCATTATTTCTTACGGGATTTTTGCTTTGATGTACAAGCACGCTTCCGGAACAAAATTATGTTCGCAATCCAAAGTTCCACTGTATATATACAGTGGTGTGAAAAACTATTTGCCCCCCTCCTGATTTCTTATTCTTTTGCATGTTTGTCACACAAAATGTTTCTGATCATCAAACACATTTAACTATTAGTCAAAGATAACACAAGTAAACACAAAATGCAGCTTTTAAATGAGGGGTTTTATTATTTAGGGAGAAAAAAAATCCAAACCTACATGGCCCTGTGTGAAAAAGTACCGTAATTGCCCCCTGAACCTAATAACTGGTTGGCCCACTCATCTTTGCAGAGTTATTGTAATTTAGCTTTATTTGAGGGTTTTCTAGCATGAACCGCCTTTTTAAGGTCATGCCACAACATCTCAATAGGATTCAGGTCAGGACTTTGACTAGGCCACTCCAAAGTCTTCATTTTGTTTTTCTTCAGCCATTCGGAGGTGGATTTGCTGGTGTGTTTTGGGTCATTGTCCTGCTGCAGCACCCAAGATCGCTTCAGCTTGAGTTGACGAACAGATGGCCGGACATTCTCCTTCAGGATTTTTTGGTAGACAGTAGAATTCATGGTTCCATCTATCACAGCAAGCCTTCCAGCTCCCTGAAGCAGCAAAACAACCCCAGACCATCACACTACCACCACCATATTTTACTGTTGGTATGATGTTCTTTTTCTGAAATGCTGTGTTACTTTTACGCCAGATGTAACGGGACACGCACCTTCCAAAAAGTTCAACTTTTGTCTCGTCTGTCCACAAGGTATTTTCCCAAAAGTCTTGGCAATCATTGAGATGTTTTTTAGCTAAATTGAGACGAGCCTTAATGTTCTTTTTGCTTAAAAGTGGTTTGCGCCTTGGAAATCTGCCATGCAGGCAGTTTTTGCCCAGTCTCTTTCTTATGATGGAGTCGTGAACACTGACCTTAATTGAGGCAAGTGAGGCCTGCAGTTCTTTAGATGTTGTCCTGGGGTCTTTTGTGGGCTCTCAGATGAGTTGTCTCTGTGCTCTCGGGGTAATTTTGGTCGGCCGGCCACTCCTGGGAAGGTTCACCACTGTTTTTTGCCATTTGTGGATAATGGCTCTCACTGTGGTTCGCTGGAGTCCCAAAGCTTTAGAAATGGCTTTATAACCTTTACCAGACTGATAGATCTCAATTACTTTTGTTCTCATTTGTTCCTGAATTTCTTTGGATCTTGGCATGATGTCTAGCTTTTAAGGTGCTTTTGGTCTACTTCTCTGTGTCAGGTAGCTCCTATTTAAGTGATTTCTTGATTGAAACAGGTGTGGCAGTAATCAGGCCTGGGGGTGACTACAGAAATTGAACTCAGGTGTGATAAACCACAGTTAAGTTATTTTTTAACAAAGGGCGCAATCACTTTTTCACATAGGGCCATGTAGATTTGGAGTTTTTTTCTCCCTTAATAACATAAACCTTCATTTAAAAACTGCATTTTGTGTTCAATTATGTTATCTTTGACTAATAGTTAACGGTTTTTGATGAGCAGAAACATTTAAGTGTGAAAAACATGCAAAAGAATAAGAAATCAGGAAGGGGACAAATTGTTTTTCACACCACTGTAATTGTAGTGAGTGATCTGATTTTCAGAGATGTAAAGGAAATGTTCTGTATATACAGATTTTGTTTAGTTCATGTTTTCAGTGTTAAAACTGAGTCTGTTATGTGTGAGATGGTTTTCGTTCTTGCAGGATGAGTTGCTGCAGTATTACAGGTGAAGGCTGTGCTGCTCTGGCTTCAGCTCTGAGGTCAAACTCATCACACCTGAGAGAGCTGGATCTGAATGGTAATAATCCAGGAGAATCAGGAGTGAAGCTGCTCTCTGATCTACTGAAGGATCCACACTGTAAACTGGAGACACTACGGTGAGTTACTGATATACACAAAATAAACTGTATATTAAATAATATCAACTGTATATTATATATTATTGACTGTGTGTATGTATGTTTATACTAATGTTTTTTGTTTACACTGATGCTCTTCTCTGACTTTCAGTATTGAGGATCGTAAACTCACCAGGACTGGTGTATGACAGGAGTGTCAGCTCAGACCTCTTTTCCAGGATAAAGCAGTTTTGGTGAAGCGAACCCGTCCCACATGTTTAGCAGTTTGGGAGCTGAATCATTCATATTCAGATGTAGAAGCTCCATAACAATAACCGTGACTGATCACATCCTTTTATCCTTTCAGCTACAAGTTACTTCAGGCTTTAATAACATATTTTACACCCCAAAGTCAAATCCTTCCGTGTCTACACACAACACACATCCATGTGTTGGAGCTGTTTATAGATTATTTTACCTCCTTATTTTTATCTCTTTACTCAGAGTTGTAGATGCGGTCATATTTTTTCACCAGTTTTGACGCGTAGCTTTGATTTGATCGTTTACCCACAAGAACTGAAGTCCGATGATGTCTTTGTCTCTTGTAGTTTATTTTGTCAGCATCAAAGAATCAACACTTCATACAGTCGTCTTGAGTAAATCCACTGTGATTACAGACACCAGTTGCTGCATCTTGCAAATCTCTGACTTTTACAACAACCTGTTTGCTGTATCTTATAAATTACAGTCTTAGCTTACGAATATAACAACACTCTTGCTGTATATCTCTACATACGGGAGCTTACGGTTACAACAACCTAGTTGTTGTATCTTACATTCCCAGCTTACGGTCAAAAGCTTGTGTTTCCGTAGCCTTCCGCATCTAAACTGAACTCTCTTTCATATGACAGTCACACAAATGCATGTAATAGTAGAATGACATCACAGACCAACCTACGATTGTCAAAATGGATGCATAACTTAGAAATTTAAAGCTTATGGCTTATGTAACAAACTTAATGCTTAATGCTTTACTAATGAATAGAACAAGGTAGAATAAATGAAATAACAACAAATAAAATAAACACAACAACACATTCATAACAAGTACGATATGGCTCTTACAAGAGTGTTTCTGCTCAACATGGCTTCATTCAGTTTATTGTGACATGATTTGGAAATATTTTTCTTACAATATATTTTCTCTCAGTATATAAGTCACAGTTGTAATTTACTATTTTTATTTTATTGTTGTTCCTTGTTTGTTATTCTGACTTAAAATTTTTTTTGAAAAATAGAACTTTTTTGAAATCCTTTTTTGAAATAGAAACAGAATTTATTATTTGTCATGCTGTCATTTTCTTTTGTACAGAATTGTATCATGTGCTGTCTGTGTTTGAGCAGAATTCAAGTAAAAATAAATAATCGTGTAATCACACTAACATTATGGTTGTTACTTGTGTTGTTATTAGACTCAGTTTTGTTGTTTCATTTTGAAAGACCTACAGTTACTCTCTGCTCACCTCCTGTTTCTCTTCTTGCTGTCACAGTAATAAGTGTTTTAACCCTCAGGAGTCTCCAGGTGTTTTAGGGCCCTAAAGAATTTCTGACACGTCCTGACATTCAGTTACTTATGAACATATAAATGTCTAAAGTCTGATTACACGGTATTCAGCACAAACTGGGCTACATTAAAACATGAGCAGCATGGATGTGCAAGTTTGAATTTTGGAGACAATGACTCTTATGTGGGTTTTTTGAAAACAACAAAAAAATTATTGACTGAAATAAGACCACAAAACACTTTCATAACATTTGTGTACAAGACTTCTGTGAACTGGAAAAACTCCAGGCTACATACAGTACAGGCCAAAAGTTTGGACACACCTTCACTCATTCAACACTCATGTGTTTTCTTTATTTTCATGACCATTTACGTTGGTTGATTCTCACTGAAGGCATCAAAACTATGGATTAACACATGTGGAGTTATGCACTTAACAAAAAAAGGTGAAATAACTGAAAACATGTTTTATATTCTAGTTTCCTCAAAACAGCCATCCTTTGCCCTGATTATTACTTTGCACACTCTTGGCATTCTCTCGATGAGCTTCAAGAGGTAGTCACCTGAAATGGTTTCCAACAGTCTTGGAGGAGTTCCCAGAGGTGTTTAGCACTTGTTGGCCCCTTTGCCTTCAGTCTGTTGTCCAGCTCACCCCAAACCATCTCGATTGGATTCAGATCCGGTGACTGTGGAGACCTTTTTTTTGTCAAGCCCAGATAAAATGGGAAGGTTGCGTAAGGAAGGGCATCCGGCGTAAAAAAAAAAAACCTGTGCCAAGTTGTAGCGCGGACTGGGCATTCCACTGTGGTGACCCCTTGCCGGGAGCAGCCGAAAGACCAACAACAACACCTGTACACTTTGTTAAACTGGTTATTGAAGTTAAAGCTTCACTCGAATGCGTCTCACCACAGTTTGTGAAATCTTTAAAAATATTTGCCCCTCTTCCTGTTTTTTTTAATTTGTTTTTGCATATTTTTCACACTTAAATCATTCACATCATCAAATTAATTTTAATGTTACACAAAGATAACCTTGAGTAAATACAAAATGCAATTTTTAAGTGATGATTTTATTTATTAAGGAAAGAAAGCTGTCCAAACCTGCCTGGCCCTGTGTGAAAATGTAATTGCCATAAAATGATTCATTCATTCATGTTCTATACCGCTTTATTTAGGGTCGCGGGGACCTGGAGCCTATCCCAGGAGACTCTGGGCACGAGGCAGAGTACACCCTGGACAGCGTGCCAATTCATCGCAGAGCACAAACACACACTCATTCACACACTATGGTCAATTTGGGAACGCCAATTAGCCTGCCATAAAATTAAATAAAGCACATGCACTGTAACAAAAACAATATTTTATATCAGCGCGTATTGATATAGTCCAAGCACTTGTCAGTGAGTGCCCTCACGCGCTTAGACTCGGTAGTAGCAGCGTTGTCCTCATTGTCTGACATAGTGAATTTCAAAGCCGGGCTAGTCCTCTTTCGGTTTCGAATTCAATAGTTGCTTATCTTCGCTTGAACGACGGAGAAAGTTTTTGACTTACTGACTTGGAGGTTAGTGATCTGGAAGAAAACACCTTTGTTGAACTTTCCAAAGTGTATACACAAAAGAACACCAAGTCTCAGTGGAAAACATTCCACAACAGCACGACATTGATAAGTGGCCATACCTTAGTCAAGTAAAATTGCCACAGATCGATCCTGGAATCGAAATTCTCATAGGCAATAAAGATTATAAGCTGCTAGAACCATGGAAAGTAATTAACAGCAGGCAAAAAGAGCCATATGCAGTAGACATTTGGCAGACGCTCTTATCCAGAGTGACTTACATTTTTTTTTTAAATCTCATTACACATCTGAGCAGTTGAGGGTTAAGGGCCTTGCTCAAGGGCCCAACAGTGGCAACTTGGTGGTTGTGGGGTTTGAACCTGGGATCTTCTGAACCATAGTCCAATGCCTTAACCACTGAGCTACCCCTGGACTTAGATTTGAGTAAAGATGCACTTCCTGTCGAGAGAGCTCTAGGGGTGTTGTGGTGCATCAATTCAGACATGTTCAAGTTTAAGATTAGTTTAAAGGAACGACCTGTGACCAGACGGGGAATCTTGTCAATCACTAGTTCAATCTACGACCCGTTGGGTTTCCTTGCACCTGTTATACTGCCAGCTAAGATTCTAATGCAGCAGTTGTGCAAAGAAAAACTTGCATGGGATGACGACATTCCTGAACAGTTTGCAAAACAATGGAAAGCTTGGCTACAAGAGTTGCACCAACTCTTGAGTTCAGTGTAGCAAGGTGCATAAAACCAGCTAACTTTGTCACAACCACGGCACAGCTTCATCACTTTTCAGATGCAAGCGAGATGGGATATGGAGTTGTATCATACCTCAAGCTGGTAAACGCTGATGGACTCACACATTATGCATTCATGATGGGGAACTCTCGCGTAGCACCCCTAAAACAAACCACCATTCCTCGAATGGAATTGACAGCAGCAGTATTTGCCGTGAACAATGACAAAATGTTGAGACGTCAACTGGAAAAAAATTGCTGAATGTTTTGAACTGTTCTGAGATATATTGACAATGAAAAATTTCGTTTTAAAACCTTCGTTGCTAAGAGAATTGCCATCATAAGAGAGTCAACCAAGCCACAGCAGTGGAGGTACGTTAATACTTCAAAAAATACAGCTGATTCTGCATCCAGGTGAGTATCTTGTGAAAAATTCATGAAAAATGTCAACTGCATCCATGGTCTCTCCTTTCTCAAAGAACCAGAGTGTAAATGGGCTGAGAACGTTCATGACCTGTCGATAAAAGAGAATGACAATGAGATTAAACATTCAGCTTCAGTAAATATCATGAGTACTAGAAAGAGCACAAATGCTGTGAGTAAACTGATCAATTATCACTCTGACTGGTACAAGTTGAAAAGATCCGTTGCCTGGATTCTTCGTATCAAGCACATGCTCAAACAGAGAACAAAAAAGGTCAAAAAACGTGTAGATGAACCAGTGACAGAAAACCACAAGTCTCTGACAATTCAGGATTTAACAAGAGCAGAAAATGAAATCATTAAGTTAATCCAAAGCCAAAAATTCAAGGAAGAAATTTCCTTGTTGCAAAGGGGCGATGCATCTGTAAAAAGGAACAGTTGTCCCTCTAAACTAGACCCAGTACTGCAGGATGAAGTGCTTAGAGTTGGAGGATGTCTCGATAAGTCTGCAATGCCCGAGCACATAAAACACCAAGTCATTATACCTAAAGACTCACATATCACAACTTTAATCTTAAGAGTCATTCATGAAAGGGTTGGACATTGTGGAAGCAATTATATGCTTTCAAAATTGCGGCAGAAATACTGGATTCCGACTGCTAACTCCCTTGTGAGAAAGCTTCTCTCCAGTTGTGTGACATGTAGAAAGATTAGAGCAAAGACCGGTGAACAAAAAATGTCAGAACTCCCATATGATAATAACACCAGATCACCCACCCTTCACTAACGTGGGAGTAGACTATTAGACTATCGTACCCTTTGAGGTTAAACGAGGTAGGAGTAATGTTAAAAGATATGGCCTATTGTTTACTTGTCTGACAACAAGTGTAACGCTTGGATTTAATTAACCCACTGGTTACTTTGCTACGGTGTCGAGAATCAAAATATGGGCTTGGAAACAACACTTCCGGTATTGCGCAACCGAGGCAGGACAATATAAGACGCGACACAAACACAATTACCAAACCAATCCAGAGTGTATTATACAAAACAAATAAAACTTAACCCTGAGAACCAACACTGTCTATGGTGACAAGTAAAACCGTTATCGGGAACATTTCCTGGTACCGTTGAGCAACATTAGCCCCTTAAATATAAGCACCCTCTTTAGAAATGCCCCTTTATGTGGCCACGCTACATAGACCACCCCCCCCCCCCAAGCCTCCGGCGTCTGAGCAGAACTTCCGATTCACCACATTCCATAAATTAGATTTTTGTGGATTACTCCAAGACACTGTGTATTTAATTGGTCCTTTTCTGTTTTGTATTTCTGCTGGTCCCTCCAACTTGGGTGCTAGCTGTGCAGAAAATGTCTTTGCTGTGGAGGAGAGTGGTTGAGATTTTCTCCAAACCAGTTCTCCCAGTTGAAAGTGCGCTTCTTTCCTCCGGGTATTGTGATATCTGGCTTATTTGGGTTTAAGTTGTTTTACTCTCTGTTTCACCTCCTCAGTGATAAGCTTTTGTCTATCCAGTGATGAGTAGGTTGTGTGACCTGGTGTTGGAGGGTTTTCTGCTTTGTATCGTCAACAAACGCTGCATGTTCTCACGTAGTGCCAGACGTATTTCCGCACAGTCGGCCACCATGCCACATCTAGCAACCTCAGCAGGGTTTTTAGTTGCCCCAGGTGTCCTCGCATGGGGTTGTCATGGAAGTAGTGAAGAAAATGTTTTATTAATGACTGGGGAACAACTAGCTGGAACTTCTCTCCGCGTTTTACTGGTACCCGGCGATATAATGCCCCTTGGTGATGCTACGGCGTGTATCCCATGCATCGTCTACATCATCCTGCACAATGTTAGCTATAGCAAAATCAGCCTCCACAGCATCACTAGCGTTAGCATTAGCCTTAGCATTGTTAGCATCCATTTTGTTCAGCCACAGCACACAAAACCGGAAAATACCCAAAAATACAGATTCCCCGTACGTACGAGCCACCACTATGTAACGCTTGGATTGAACTAACCCACTAGTTACTTTGCTATGGGGTCGAGAATCAAAATACGCGCTTGTTAACAACACTTCCGGTATTGCACAACCGAGGCGGGACAATATAAGACGCGACACAAAAACAATTACTTAACCAGACCAAAGTGTATTATACAAAACAAACCAATAAATAAACAAACAAGGTGCACCACAAACCAATACATACAAAATATATACAAATAGAAACAGTGTGTGCGATGTATGTGGGTGTGTGAGTGTGTGTATGAAAAGTCCAGAGTCAATGATATTGTTATGTATGAAATGATGAGTGGGAGAGATGGCTCGGTCTCACTGGGTCAAGATGGAAAGTCCGGGAACATGAGAAACGGAAGGAGAAGGGTACTGAATGAAAACCAGGGAAAGTAATACACAGAATATCCAAATAGGCTCTCTATCTCTCATCATAAATGCAGCGCGCTGTCTCTCATCTCTCCGTGTCAGGTCGCCTGCCGGTTCCGGCTTTGTGTGCAGGAGAGGTCAGGTGTCAATTATGAGAAGTGACAATGGAACAAACTTTATAGGTGCTGAGATTGAATTGCGTAAGGCTATCCAGCAGTGGAATCAGTCGAAAAATTTAAGGCGATCTCACACAAAAAGGGATACAGTGGAGATTCAATCCACCTTCTGGGTTTCATTTCGGTGGAATATGGGAAAGGCAAATCATAACAATCAGAAAGATCCTGAGAGAAGAACAAAGAACAAACACTAAATGATGAGAGCTTGCATACATTTCTGTGTGAAGTGGAAGCTATAATGAATGACTGACCCCTTACCACTGTTATGGACAATCCCATAGATCTAGAACCCCTGACACCCAACCACCTGCTGCTGATGAAAAAACAGCCAAACTTGCCTCCTGGATTTAAAAAAAAAATAGGACATTTACGCACGTCGCAAGTGGAAGCAAATTCAGTATCTTGCTGACCTATTCTGGAAGCGATGGGTGCGTGAATACTTGCGCTTGCTTCAAGAACGTCAAAAATGGTTCCAATTCAATTTGATTTGTATAGTGCTTTTAACAATTGACATTGTCTCAAAACAGCTTTACACAATCAAAAGAATTATTTAAGTTGTATGGAATGTGAATGTGTATGAATCAAAATGGTCAGATTGTCCCTGGTGAGCAAGCCGAGGGCGACAGTGGCAAGGAAAAACTCGCTGAGATGGTAATAGGAAGAAACCTTGAGAGGAACCAGACTCAACAGGGAACCCATCCTCATCTGGGTGAAACAGATAGCAGGAAATGATCTGCATTTATACAGTGTGTTAGAACTGTGCCAGTTCAGCTATAATAGTTGATCTTAATTGATGTTAAAATGGAGTCCAGGTAGTTATTGGAGACTCAGATAGACTTGTAGAAAGTTCCAGTCCTGAACTATCGAATTGTCAAGTCCTTAGAGAAACAGCTGCTAACACCAGTCGAGGCCAGAACCATCTTCTAAGTAGAGAGAATGATCCCCAGACACCAGACGCATCCCAAAGACACACACAGGGCATCCATGCGACGAGACCTCCAACCAGAAGCGGGGCACCAGGATGGATCAGACAGGTCCGGAGGGCAGAGGGAGTCTGGATCACTGGCAGCTCAGGGATGACATGTGTAGCTCGACAGAGAGAGAAAGAGTGAAAGGGGGAGACAGGGGGAGAGAGGAAAGAGAAAGAGAAGAAGAGGAGAGATGGCAGTTAGGTATGGTCACAGTCACATAATGTATAATGTGAATGTATATTTATTGTAGAGTGCAAGCAGGGACTCCGGCAGGACTAACTATGACATCATAACTAAAAGGGAGAGCCAGAAGGAAACACAAACATGAGGGCTCCCTGAGATGTAAAGCAAACAATCACCTCACCGTCAACAAACCTGAGTGATCAAATGAGAGTGAGGAAGACAGGATCTGAACATACCAGTTCACCATAATACTCTACATCCATGAGTCTCCCAGATCTGCTCCTTTACCTAAGGCAAATCTATTCATAAAAATGCTTGGCTAAATAGATAGGTTTTTTAGCCTAGACTTAAACACTGAGACTGTGTCTGAGTCCCGAACACTATTTGGAAGACTATTCCATAATTTTGGGGCTTTGTAAGAAAAAGCTCTGCCCCCAGCTGTAGTTTTCATAATACGCAGTACTGACAAGCAGCCTGCATCCTTTGATCGAAGTAGGTGTGGCGGATCGTTAGACACTAGCAGTTCGCTCAGATACTGCTGCGCGAGAGCATTTAATGCTTTATATGTCAAGAGTAGTATTTTAAAATCAATGCGAAATTTCACAGGGAGCCAATGCAGTGAAGATAGGATAGGAGTGATGTGCTCATATCTTCTGGTTCTAGTGAGGACTCTCGCTGCTGCATTCTGGACTAGCTGAAGCTTGTTTATGCACCTAACTGAACAACCAGACAGTAAGGCATTACAATAGTCCAACCTAGAAGTGATAAAAGCATGAACTAGTTTTTCTGCATCGTTTAGCGACAATATATTTCTTATCTTGGCAATATTTCTGAGGTGAAAGAATGCTATCCTGGTGATATTATCTACATGAGCTTCAAATGAAAGGCTGGAATCTATAATCACGCCGAGGTCTTTTACTGTTGCACTTGATGGAACAGAAAGGCCATCTAAAGTTACGGTGTGATCTAAAATTTTACTCCTAGCTGTATGCGGTCCTATGACTAGAACTTCTGTCTTATCCGGATTAAGCAGAAGGAAGTTAATTAGCATCCAATTTCTTATGTCCTGCACACATTGCTCAACTTTAGTAAGATGGTTTTTCTCATCAGGTTTTGCTGAGACATATAACTGTATGTCGTCAGCATAACAATGAAAACTAATACCATGCTTACGGATTATGTTGCCCAGAGGAAGCATATAAAGGGAAAAAAGCAGTGGGCCTAAAACTGAACCCTGCGGAACGCCAAACTCCACTAGAGAACATGCAGAATAATCACCATTTAAGTCTCCGCTACTATCTTTTCCAGAATCTTAGAGATAAAGGGGAGGTTTGATATTGGCCTGTAATTGGACAGCTGACAGGGCTGTACTTAAATACACTTATGTTACTATAAAGAACTTCAAATGAGTTAAATTTGTGTCCGTGTTTTTGTACGATAGACAGATTATCATTATGAATAACTGCGACACCTCCTCCTCTACCAGCTAACCGAGGCTAGTCTATGTAGCTGTACCCAGGAGGACTAGCTTCATTTAGAGCTACATACTCGTGCTGTTTAACCCATGTTTCAGTTAAACAGAGTATATCAAACGCCTGATCTGTGATAATTTCATTAACAATAACTGCTTTTGATGCGAGAGATCTAATATTTAATAGTCCTAGCTTCAGATCAGAGGTGCCGGCTGCGCATTCAGTATGATCGGAGTTTGTGGACTTTATGTTAATTAGATTATTGAAACAGACTTTCTGAGTCTTTCTACATTTTTGCTTAAATCGGGGAACAGACACAGTCTCAATAAGGTGAACCCTGAGTGACGACTCTATGCAGCTAGCAGATGGTTGGTTTAGCCTGTCTGTCTGCTCCCTGGCCTGGGCTCTAGATTGTCACAGATTAACTAGACCTCTACTGAGACTATGAGCTATACTACAGGAAATGAGAGCAGCACCTTCCCGAGTGGGATGGACACCGTCCCGCCCTAACAGGCCAGCTTTGCCCTCAAAGGTCTTCCAATTATCTATAAAGCCCAGATTATTTTCGGAGCACCACCTGGACATCCAGCGGTTCAGCGACCATAACCTGCTGTAAGCTATGTCACCACGTCTCATTGGGATGGGACCAGAGCATATTACTTCATCGGACATCACCTTCGCTAATTTAAACACCTCTGTAAAGTTACTCTTACTAACCTCTGACTGACGAAGGCGTATATCATTAGCTCCAGCATGTACCACTATCTTAGAGAACCTGTGCTGTCCTAGAGCCCTAAGATTACCTGCTATGTCCGGTGCTCTGGCTCCCGGGATACACCTAACCACTGCCGCTGGCGCCCCTAAAGGTCTAGCCTTAGCATTAGCTTTGGCTGAACGAGTATGCCGCCGAGTCGTCACCCACTCGCCCCGCTGTGTGGGCTCTAATGCTGGAGTCGGGGGCTGTTTATCTCCGCCTGTGGCACCCAGACTGTCCGCTACGGGAATAACGCTGCTCTCACACTCTCTAACACTCTCTAAAGTCTGGATGCGCTCCTCTAATGCTGATATCTTCTCCATCAGAGTGCTAACTAACACACACCTATCACAAGTAAAATTATCACTAATGACGGAGGAAGAATGTCTAAACATCCTGCACTCCACACACTGAACAAGCTGAATGGTAGACATGATAACGTACCTGTGTCGGAGTTTTAGTTGTTTGGAGATGAATTCCGTTTCTTGTTCTTAGATGAGGAAACTCGCGCGTTCTCCAAAAATTGCAGAAAAAAGGCGAAGCCGAATATTATGGAGATGTAAAAGCTAGTTGCTATTAATATTGTTATTGTATAAAGCGATGTAATTTAAACGCTGATACAAACGCGAAAGTAATTGGACAGCTGACAGGGGTCGAGGTCAGGTTTCTTAATTATTGGTTTGATAACTGCTAAGTTAAAAGATTTTGGAACATAACCAATGCTGAGTGAGGAATTAATTATTCTCAACAGCGGTTCTGTTATTACTATCTGTTTAAGAAAATGTGTCGGTATAGGATCTACTATACAGGTTGATAAATTTGCAGAAGAGATGAGTGAAATTAGTTCATTCTCTTCGAGAGGAGTAAAGTATTCTAGGTTCCGATCTGACATGGCTAGGTTAACATCTGTATCAATTACATTGTTCGGTTTCAAAGCCTCAATGTTATGCCTGATATTTACAATTTTATTATTAAAGAAGTTCATGAAGTTCTCACTATTGCATGATGTTGTGGAGATTTCTGTAGTGGTCTTATTTCTGGTTAATTTGGCTACGGTATTAAATAAAAATCTAGGATTATTTTTATTTTCTTCTATAAGAGTGGAGAGATACATTGATCTAGCTACAGTACACTAAGAGCTTTCAGGATGCTCTCTTTCCATGCTATTTGAAATACTAACAATTTAGTTTGACGACATTTACGCTCTAATTTCCGAGCGGCCTGTTTTAAAGTGCGCGTGTGATCGTTATACCAGGGAGCGAGTTTCTTATCTCTAATATTTTTTCTTTTAGCTGGAGCTACATTATGTAGCTAACTAACTTTCGCGGCAACGATACAAAAACAGGAAGCTACGTCACTGAGGAAGTGAGGACTGCTCTGCATCACTTCATCTAACTCACTCCAGAATTTCTCCTTCTCTTCTAACACACATCCTATCTGTGGAGCATAACCACTAACAACATTGAACATCACACCATCAATTTCCAGCTTCAGACTGATCACCCTATCTGATACTCTCTTCACCCCTAGGATATTCCTTACAAACTCCTCTTTCAGAATAACTCCTACTCCATTTCTTTTCCTATCCACACCATGGTAAAACAATTTGAACCCTGCTCCTAAGCTTCTGGCCTTGCCACCTTTCCACCTGATCTCCTGGACACAGTATATCCACCTTCCTTCTCTGCATCATATCAACCAACTCTCTTCACTTCCTCTTCCTCTTGAATGGTCCCTACTATCACTCCTAAACTCTTGCCTTTCCTCTTCTCTCTCTGCTTTTTAACACGCCTTCTTCCTCTCCTTCTTCGAACAACAGTAGCCCAATTTCCCCCAGCACCCTGTAAGTCAACAGTACCAGTGGCGGTCGTTGTTAACCCGGGCCACGACCGATCCGTTATGGGAATTATATTTCTGATTCGCATCATTGATTTCGCAAATATTTTACGTCGGATGCCCTTCCTGACATAACCCTCTGCATTTATCCAGACTTGGGACTGGCACAAGAAGACACTGGATTGCGCCGACAAAACCATTTCCGACTTCTGGTAGAAGTCGATGCGTCTCGGTCAGGAGTTGGAGCCATCCTTTCCTCAGCAGCAGGGGAAACCTCCTCAGTACCATCCCTGTGCTTTCTTCTCCAGGAAGCTGTTGCCTCCCAAACGGAACTATGACATCGGGAATTGAGAGCTACTGGCGATCAAGCTGGCATTAGAGGAGTGAAGACACTGGTTGGAGGGGGGCAGTACACCCTTTCCTGGTCTTAACGGATCACAAGAACTTCTGAGGGACGGCAAATGCCTCAACTCGCGACAAGCCAGATGGACACTATTCTTTACCCAGTTCCAGTTTACCATCAGTTATAGGCCAGGAGCAAAAAATGTCAAGGCTGACTCCACCAAACTGTCCGACTGGCCGTCCATGCTTCCATGGGTCACTCTGGGATGAATCAAACCCTCTCACTACTAGAAGAATGCTTCTGGTGGCCCAACATGGCAGAGCAGGTTAGAAGGTACGTGAGGGGATGTCTGGACTGCGCAACCACCAAGCAGACCAGACATCTGCCAGTAAGAAAGTTATTACCCCTTCCAGTTCCCCGGCGTCCATGGTCACACCTAGGAGTGGACTTCGTCACTGACCTCCCGTGTTCTGAAGGCCATTGCATGCATCCTGGTAACTGTCGATCGATTTTTCCAAATCCTGCCATCTCATTCCATTACAAAAACTCCCTTCAGCTAAGGAGACAACTGAAACCCTGTTTAACCCGGTTTTCAGGATTTATGGTATCCCTGAGGACATTATGCGACGTAGGGCCCCAATTCATCTCCCGGTTCTGGGAAGCCTCATTTACCCTCCTGGGTGTGACCGTAAGCCTGTCTTCTGGATATCATCCCCAAAGGAATGGGCAAACTGAACGCAAGATCCAGGAGATAGGCAGGTACCTTCTGCCATGATCGCCAACGCTCCTGGAGCCAGTTCATCGCCTGGGCCTAGTACGCGCAGAATTCACTTCGGCAGCCCACCATAGGACTCACTCCCTTTCAGTTTGTACACGGCTACCAACAGCCTCTCTTCCCATGGAACGGAACACCATCCGAGGTACATTCTATGACTCACTGGTTCCAGGGTGCGAGTGAATGAGATAAATGTCCAAAGTCCGGATTATTGAAAGCGTGTGTGTGTTGAGTGATGAGTCGGTCTCACCGGCAATAATGAAACGTTCCGGGAGCACAACAATGGAGTAAGATGGTAGTGGAAATGTCCGGCAAGGATTAATCCAGAAACGGTAATCCAATTTATCCAATAATCCAATTTATCACGGTCTCCTCATCAGTAAGAGATGAGCACTAAGACCCAGCAGGCAAGACGATTATGCACAATTCTTCAGCGCAAGAGAGAGAAAAACCGTTGGCTCAGTTGTCAAAACAAGAAGTGCATGCGTGAAACATGATACTCGGTGCTCGTAAACCAAGACAATGCTCGTTTTTCAAGTCAAAATTTATTAAAAATCTTTGCTCGTCTTGCGGAACACTCGTAAACCGTGTAACTCGTAATCCGTGGTTCCACTGTACAAATATAAATATGAGTGTGTGTGTGTATATGTGTGTGCGAGTGAATGAGATAAATGTCCAAAGGAGTCAGATGGTAGTGGAAATGTCCGGCAAGGATTAATCCAGAAACGGTAATCCAATTTATCACGGTCTCCTCTCTCTCTCAAAAAAATACAGCGCTTGCCCCATATTAGTGTAACTAGCTTAACATATGAAAGCCGAACATTACAATGCATAGTCGCAGACGTGAGGAGAGCAGATACTCGAACTTCCCAACCTGGACAAATGGTTTGGCTCTCTACACACGACATCCGTCTTCGGCTGCCCTGTAAGAAGCTGAGTCCTAGATTCATCTGACCCTTCACCATCCTCGCACAGATCAATCCCGTCACCTATAAGATAAGTCTCCCACTCACATACAAAATTCACCCTACATTTCACGTCTGACTACTAAAACCTTATCACTCACCCAGTTTTCCTTTACGAGACGAGACGTAAACACGGAGCGAAGTTTTGGTCAGGTGTGTTGCGGAGTATGTTTCCATATGTGAGGACATACGCTGAGTGAGGGGAAGTGAGGTCTATTTTAGGTGTGGTGCTAATGTGAATCAGGTGTGTGCTCAGAACTCGGGTGATTGGGAATGGAGATTGAGGGTGGAGCCTGGTCTTTCCATGTCCTCGTATGTCCTCACATATGGAAACAGACTCCGCAACTCACCTGACCAAAACTTCGCTCCGTGTTTACGTCTCATCTCATCTCCTTGCACCATGTCTCGTCTCCTGGTTCGTGTTTGTTTCATGTTCCAAGTTTTTACCTGATTGTCTGCACTCGTCCACCAGCTCCATCATCACCACAGTTAAAACTATCCTGTTTATCCATTCACTGTTTATCATTTACCACAAACTGTCAATAAAACAGATGGGATGTTGATCTCCTCCTCCTGGGAAGGGAACAAGGGTGGTTGATACCCTAAACAGCACTGGAAGGGAGACTGGCCAGTAGATGACGAGACCTGGGAGTTGTGAGCGCACTCTACGCAGGGCAGGAACTTGCTCCATGAGGTAACATCCGGAGAGGTCATGCACATCAGGGCATCTCGAAGGTCTGACCGTTAGATTGGGGTGAAACCCTGACAACAGGCTGTGAGTGGCTCCAATTAGTTTACAAAAGGCTCTCCAGTAAACTGTGGGCCCCGGTCCAAGACGATTAAAGACTTGGTCAAGTCCAGTAGTCTCCTTGTTGGACAGGAGTTTTGGCAAGGGGATGAAGTGGGCGGCATTCGAGAACTGTTGTCCAGAGCTAGAGGTGGAAAGTAATGAATTACATTTACTTGCATTACTGTAATTGAGTCGATGTTTTTGTGTACTTCTACTTTTTAAAGTAGTTTTTTAAATCTGTAATTTTACTTTTACTTAAGTATGTTTTGTTTATAGTATTGTACTTCATGACATTTTAAATCATATTCGCTACTGAGTAAAAAATAAATGAATGAAAATAAAAAATAATGCAAATAATACAACAGGGAAGGGAAAAAATTGCACTCCGAAAACCAATGCACTGATTGATTGATGGGCGGGAAGAACAAACGCGTTAAATTCACAAGAACGATGGAGACAGACAAAACAGATGTCAGTGATGCAAACACAACTGAAAGTGAAATGCCAACAAATTCTTATGAAGCAAACCCCTGGTCATATTTAAGCGACCACTTTGATTTCAAGCACAACAAAGGCAACAGATTTATTATGCAAGGGTGTTCCATCCCCCATCCCACCCCCGCTGTTAAAAAAAAAAAGTAACTCAGTAACTTTTACTTTGAGTAAATTTTTTTATGAGCTACTTTTTACTTTTACTTGAGTAGATTTTTATAAGGATAACTTTACTTGTACTTCAGTAAAAGTTCACTAAAGTAACAGTACAGTGGGAGCCACGCCAAATGCCCTTTGCACGCCGTAATCCCCCCTCCCTTTTCTGCCAGAAAGGCATGTCAAGATTTCACAGTAAACACGCCCATTCAAGCCCTATTTATTCATTTACCTGGTGCCACCACTAGATGGCGCTTCGTTCTCAATAACACGTTAAAACAAGCCAGCTGCGCTGAGTTGCAATCACATGATTTTAACAACCCGCCTCCACTCTTAGTTAACGAGCTGAATAATACGGAGCCCTGGAAGTCACCTACAGTAGAGGAGAAAAAAAAAACAGTCCGTGGCAACAGTTTTGCAATTCATACCCTCAGTTTATAATCCGTTCCCACAAGTTTTTTAACTGTTCCCTCAGTTTATCAATTTGGTTAAGAATCTGTTCCCACAAATTCGTAAACTGTTCCCTCACTTTAACTACCCGTGCGCTCAGATTTTGTAATCCATTCCCACAAATTCATAATCAGTGCGCACATTTTTACATATCCGTTCCGACAGATTTATACACAGACGTCTTTTAGAACAGGAACAAGAAGTTCCCAGGTACGTCTTAACGAATATTATTGTATATTGTTTTAATTATTTCTTTATCAATTTTTATTTTATTGTTTTATTTATTATAAGTGTAAAAATTCAAACTGACTTAACTGCATGCTTATAGTGATTCTATCAAATGTAGAAGGTTTGAGGTAGAATACTACGATTTAATAAGAATGATTTGCATTTAAATCATGTGATAATTGTGATAAATCAGCTATTTATTATTATTATTATTATTATTTAATAAACCTGGCCCCGCCCCCGGTCTTTCCCGGCAGATACAACCAGGCCACCTGTTTAGGTGCGCGATACTTGCAAAATGGACAATTTCCTTCATTTTCTCAAAATCGACAGGGAGTTGGATGACGCGACTCTGTCAGCGTTTCGAGAAGAAAAGGTAAAAAGCAATACAAAACAAATAATGTACAAGTTACTCTCTAGCCGAATGCAGTGTAATCACTTAGTTATTTAATAATAACTAACCAGTGAAACCCGTTACAGTACATGCATCCAACAGTTGTTGTGAACAAGGTCAGCTTATTTAAGACATATGAAGTAATATTTTATCATTAAAATTTCACAACATGAAGCAAATGTATGTACTGTTCGCAGGGGATTAGGATTACCCGGGGACCTCGTGTGATTACCCCCTCACATCCGAATTTTGTGTGACGCATTCGCATGGGATACGCGACGCCTGCGATTTTACTCGAATTTACTGACTTATCTCCAGATGTACAGTATATATCCTGAAGTGTGTGTCTCTTAAGAGTGTTTTGCGATGAAAAGAGGAGGGGAGTGTGTGTGTGTCCGTGCATGTATGCGTGTGTATGCAGACTATGTGTGAATTAGATTGATTTAAAAAAAAAAAAAGAAAGAAACTATTTTGTCCCTTGTGTCATTTATTTCACCAGGTTAAAATCTAATAGCTTGACCTGTGCACTTGGTAATACTAGTCCCGTGCGAATAGGACATTAAGTTGTCACTTTTCCAGTGTGGAAACATATACTATGTTTCTTAATACCTGCAGTATTAAGAAACATATTGATGGCATTTAATTTAAGATCATCTATACAGTATATACAAGACACATATACAATGCAGCTTATAGTAAATAATTCATTCATTCATCTTCTATACCGCTTAATCCTGTGTTCAGGGTCGCGGGGGACCTGGAGCCTATCCCAGGAGACTTCGGGCACTAGGCGGAGTACACCCTGGACAGGGTGCCAATCCATCGCAGGGCACACACACATACACACACTCACACACCCAATCATACACTACGGGCAATTTGGGAACGCCAATTAGCCTAACCTGCATATCTTTGGACTGTGGGAGGAAACCGGAGTACCCGGAGGAAACCCACCAAGCACGGGGAGAACATGCAAATTCCATGCACACAGAGATGGGAATCGAGCCTGGCCGGGGAATCGAACCCAGACCCTGGAGGTGCAAGGCGACAGTGCTAACCACTACACCACCGCGCCGCCTTATAGTAAATAAATTAATTTAAATGTTTCAGTAGCAGAAAATGAAATTTCATAATTTATGATAATTTCCATAAGGGAGCTTGAAAAGTAGGAATCATAGCAAAATTGCACCACCTGTTAGTCATAAAATGAAAATAAAATGGCTAATAAAAAAATATTAAGTATATAATATTTATAATTATATATATAATATAATATAATATATTAATATAATATATATAATATATTAAGTTAATAATAAATGTCCTTTTATTTAATTAAAACTATATATAAAAATCTAATTTTGTCATAATTTACTAAAGTGAAAGAAAGAATAATGAAATAAAGAAAGCATTTGAAGTAGATTTTCTTTTACATTTTTTCTCGTTTCTTTTAGATTGACTGCTATGCAATCAATTGTATGTCAGATGAGCAACTACAGATATACCTCCCCAGATTTGGAGATCGGATAGCAGTAAGGCAGTACTGCAGAAGAGACGTAGCTGCATTAGAAGGAAATACCATAGTATCTAAAGCCACTGAAAACCTTATATCAAAACTGCAAGGAAAGCGAGACAGAAAGAGGAAGCATTGTGATAATCGTTCAGAAAAACTCTGTGGAAACACAAATGCCCAAAAAACTGAGCGATGTTACCAAATGGGACTGTTTGAAGAGGTCTGTGGCTCCTTTGTCCAAATCAAAGAGAAACGAGGTGGTGGAACTAGACACTTAAAGGCTTTAAAGAGTGCTACCATGGAAGAGATTCTGGAGTGTGACAAGGAGGTGTTCTTTCCAAATGGAAAAAATAAACTAGAAAATATAAATGAATTTCAGCTGAAATTAAGAGACTTCACAGAAGAAGAACTAGATCCACAAACAACATTAGGTGAACAATATGAAATGAGGAAGGTAAAGATGCTGAGATTGAATCTGTCTTGCAAGAGGACAGACACAACTGCAAGCACAAGCATTCTAAAAGTAAATGGGTATGTAACTGAAGGGCCTTCTACCCCTGCTGTGGCATGTGAATGTGATGAAGAACCTATTGCCATAACTGAGGACAATGGTTCCATCGTTGATTCATCATTTTTGTCAGAAGACAGTGTAGTGATTATACAACCAGATATAATGAATATAATGCAGAGCTCAATTTCAGTTGATGAAGAAATTCAGTTGGGATATACTGTTTTGCAAAACAATTTAAGTACAATACTGGATGACACTCTACCAATGGACCCTGCTGTAATACTGCAAGATACGCAACAGGCCACCAAGTTAAGGCTTCGTAGGGGAAACATTTTTCAAGATCTCAATGCAGCTTTCAAAGATGGCTTAATATCTGTTAATGACTGTCTTGTGGAAATTGAGATGGTCCTACCCAATGGTAGCGCTGAGAAGGGAGAAGACAATGGTGGAATTCTCAGAGTTGCACTGAGTGAGTACTGGGGTACCTTTTTCGTTAAATGTACGACAGGAAGCACATTAAAGGTACCTATGACAAGACACGACATGAAAGATGAATGGGAAAATGTAGCTAAAGTAATGGTTTTTGGTTAAAATAATGTTCAATACTTTCCTATTGTATTGGCCAAACCTTTTTTGTATTACTGCCTTGGACTTGAAATTGATGAGGATGAGCTATTTAAAGCATTTTTGGAGACAGTGTCTGAAGAGGAAAAGCAGCTTGTTGAAGAAGCAATGAGAGACTTTACATCCGTCTCTGAAAGAGAAGAATGGGTCGAATTCTTGGAAGCTCATGATGTGAAACTTGTTATCACTGAAAAGAATGCCAAGCAGATCTTACTTGATGTGGCACACAAAGAAATTGTGCAAGATCCAGCTTACATAGCAGAGTGTTGGAGTCCAGTTTTGAAAGAACTGAAACTGCCACCAGGAGGACTAGATGAACTGATGACCAGCCTCAATCCAACAGCTAAGAAAGTTTTAGCCATACTAAAACATGAAACACTGAACAAGAGAGAAAGCCAGATCATGGATTATCTAAAAAGGTTTATCAAGAATTCCAGTGATGTTCGGCTCAGGAAGTTTCTGCGAATTTGCACAGGTTATTGATTACTTAAGATATTTTGTTAAAATTATATTAATTAAAATGTTTATTGATAAGAATGTGTACAGTATATGTATAATACTTCGTTTATTAGTATATATTTATTGCATTTCCTGATGTTGTACATTATTTTGTTGTAGTATTGTTATTATATGTGTACATTTTAAATTGTTCACTAAATTATTTGTTTCCTGGTAGGAGCTGATCTCCTTGTTGCAAAGTTTATTTATGTACGGTTCGTTCAGCCAAAGAGTTTCTTCACAAGATGTCCCCAGTCTCACACCTGCGGATGTGTGTTGGAAGTTCCTAATAATTATACTTCATACGTTGAGCTTGCAGAAGAGTTTGAAAATGTCCTTGATGCAAACATATGGGTGATGGATATTGCATAGGGGTAAGGATACAGAAAATAATAAATGTCCGTTATATTCATGGATTATCCTTATCTAATATTGTCCTCAATGTTGTGTTTGTCCAAGGTGGTCAGGCAGTATGTGCCTCAGCAGCAGCATGTGATTCCATCTCACAGTCATTTCTTGTCATATACAGTATTAGTTGGTGTATCTTGCACATCCATATAATGTGTTATAAAATGCACAGATGTTGTTACAGCAGTGTTAAAGTGTAAAAGTATATTTTTTTCATAGATTCAGTTTCATTGTTTATGTATTCCTTCTTCTTGTTCTGTGTTTATATTGTATGAAAATGTTTTTACAGTTCTTACAAGTTTACAAAAGCAACAATGTTAGACGTTTCTTTATTAAGAGGAGTTTATTCATTAATGCTTTTCTACTGAATACAGTGTTTTAAGAAATAAACAGAAACAATACAAAGGACAATCTCTCATGTTTTAATTAAATTTGTATATGTTGTATACAACACTACAGCAATAACATTATGAACAAAAACAGTTGAACAACATTAAAAGAAAAAACTAAACGATAAACGTCATCACCTGACTATATTGCTGGTGTTCCCTGAAATTACTGTACTGTAACTCTAACAATGCAAGAAATTAAGAACAGTCCATAAAAAAAATAAATCAAGAAAATTATTTTCCATGTCTTTATCTCACAATATTTAACACTGTAGTAAGCTCTTGTCTTAGTGCAAGGTAGAGATCGAATGCTGTGTACATATCCTTTGGAAGCCTGAGGTGATGTTGGGCCATGATATGCACACACAGTGTGAAAACATCCTCATCACAAGCAACATCAGAGCGATGGATACATTGATCTTCGCAGGTGGCACATTCTGCCACAGGTACATGGCATATGTAGTCTTCTGTGTCATATAATTCAGGAAGGGTGTACATGACATCTGGTCGACCGTGGGGTACAAGGCTGTTCCTTGAAGGACGAATCAGGTGGCTGTTCCAAGTGTCTTTGGTGGAATCCAGATCTTCCTGTACATAGCAAATGACAAAGAGTGGTAAATCACTACATTTTAAAAATGTTTCTAAAAAAGTTTATGTTCATTAAGGCTGCATTTATTTATTTATTTATTTATTTATTTATTTATTTATTCATATGTAAAAACAATAAAATGGTGAAATACTAATACAATGTCAAATTTATTCACTATGTGAATACTGTATATTGTAAAATATATGAAAGCTGAATTTTCATCATCATTACTCCAGTCATCAGTGTCTCATGAACATGCAGAAATCATTCTAATATGCTTATTTATTATTGTTGGAAACAGTTGTGCTGCCTTTAAAAAAAAAAAAAGGGGCCCACGGGTTATGGAGAGTGTAGAGAGTGTAGTGAAGGGCCATACTATAATAATTAGTTTTTTCAATTTTATGGTGAGTTTAACATTCTTTACTATGATTTACAAGATGTCATCTTTGTGTGGACTCCACAGCATGTTAAATTCTTTATTTCACCATGTGGGGATATCTGGACATTCACAAAACAGTTTGAACTAGGATGTCTGCATTTGTGTGTATGAGATAGACAGAGAGAGAGAGAGAAAATTCACTTTTTACCTGGATTAAGCCCAGGAAACAAAATAACATAAGGTTCTTGTCCAAAAAGCTGCCATCAAAGTTGCCTTCATCTTTAAGTTGGTGAAAATATTCAAGCCAATGATCCACACACTCTTTTCTAAGGACACCCCACCAACTCTCAATTCTCTGGTTGGCCGTACTTTTACCATAGATAAAGCTTTTTTCTCCAGCCAGTGGATCAGCATCACTACGCCGCAAGTACCGCTGCATATCCCTGACGGTGCTGTTTTCTGTTCCCATATCTGCTCCCAAGATTCGAGGACAGCCAGCAAGACTTCTTACTGTCTCAAGGAAGTAACCTCCTATGACTTTAGGATCACTGCTTGTACAGTATGCATTCATCCATAGTATTCTCCTTGAGAATCCATCTATTGCCCCATTGATACAAATGCCAAATGGCTTCAATTTGTCATAAGCGTCAACATGCCAAAGAAAGTTGGGGCCTTTTGAAAAGTAAGCTCTTCTGTGCAGTCATCTTTTTCGTCGCATTTCAGTGCCCAATGGGTCAAGAGTAGACAGAATAAGGCGGATGTCTTCTTTGCGCACATGAAGTCCCTTTTCCTTGCATTTACTGTACGTCCATCTATATCCATGCAATGCTCCTGAGCCTTGGAGCTCTTCCCGAACAAACTGAACAACATCAAATAAGTTGTCAAAATTTTTTCTGCGAAACAGTCCATTTCTTCTTAAGATTTTTTGCTGATAATAATCCTGTGTTTTATACTTAAAATATGAAGGATTTCTTCATACTTTAGACCCAGGTCAAAGTAATGTTGAATTAGTCCAAATCTGTCCATCCTATGAAGTAAGGAATAAATGACGTGAGCTCATTGACGAAATGACGAAAGCTTAAGGGTAGACAGAGAGACAGAGAGAGTCATTGGGCAGCAATCCGTACAATGTATTTAAATCGTAATACGGTAAATGGTCTTATTTACTTTTATCTTTTAAAGTCTCTTTTGGGAGGTGGGGGGAGCTGAGTATAATAAAATTATCAAAACAAGTCTTCATGTTAAGAATGAATAGTACACAAACACATTTCCAAAACTCTATTAGGTCTAATTATTTTATCATAAGTATACTTAAATGTACTCTTTTATAGTTATAAAACAATAATAATAATAATAATAATTACTACTACCACTACTACTACTACTAACACTAATACTACTGCTAGTACTGTTACTGTACATTTAGGCTATGCATTTAGAATAAGGTTGTATACAAAAGACTTACAAAAGAGAAAGAAAGCAATTAGTCAAAAGTCAGTCATGATACACATTGCCAGGTTTGCTAAATAATAATAATAATAATAATAATAATAATAATAATAATAATAATAATAATAATAATAAATCGCTGATTTATCACAATTATCACATGATTTAAATGCAAATCATTCTTATTAAATCGTAGTATTCTACCTCAACCTTCTACATTTGATAGAATCACTATAAGCATGCAGTTAAGACAGTTTGAATTTTTATACTTATAATAAATAAAATAATAAAATAAAAATTGATAAAGAAATAATTAAAACAATATACAATAATATTCGTTAAGACGTACCTGGGAACTTCTTGTTCCTGTTCTAAAAGACGTCTGTGTATAAATCTGTGGGAACGGATATGTAAAAATGTGCGCACTGATTATGAATTTGTGGGAATGGATTACAAAATCTGAGCGCACAGGTGGTTAAAGTGAGGGAACAGTTTACGAATTTGTGGGAACAGATTCTTAACCAAATTGATAAACTGAGGGAACAGTTAAAAAACTTGTGGGAACGGATTATAAACTGAGGGTATGAATTGCAAAACTGTTGCCACAGACTGTTTTTTTTTCTCCTCTAGGTGACTTCCAGGGCTCCATAGAATAACAACACTGAAGTGTTTATTAGTTAAGGAGGAGGAGGGGGAGGTGTGTGTGTGGAGGTGTGTGTGTGTGCGTGTGGGGGGGGGGGGGGGGGAGGTGTGTGTGTGTGTGTGTGTGTGTGTGAGGGGCTTCAGTAAGTTATAGTTTTGCCTCAGGGATGAACTAATGCTCATATACGAGTGTTATATCGCTTAACTTATTTGTATGAGAAGCGCATTAAGTAAATTCTCGGTTAATTTAATACAGACGATAATACAGACAGACCTGGTTAACACTAACACTGTTCACTGGTTAACACTAACACTGTTCACTGGTTAACACTAACACTGTTCACTGGTTAACATTAGCACAGGCAGTTTATTTACATTCCAGAATCCCCAAAACAGTATTTTACACACTCTGTGGTAAATAGGTTTATTAATATATTTTATTTTTATTAGAACTATATGTTCTGTGAAGTTTATTTATCTTTGTCTTGACTAAATTCTCCTGTTGTCTTTAAGCAGAGCTCCGCTGTGGAGGATTGGGGGGTCAGACGGCTGACGGCTGGACTTTTGGAGCTACAGGACTGGAGGAGCCTGAACAAGCTGTTGAGGGAGCTGTAGGAGGGATGACGTCACAGTCCGACAGCTTTAGAATGATGTTTGATCAGGTCTACTGTATATTCTGAACATAGAACTGCAAAATGTCTGATACAGTACTTTGGGGGAAACAAAGACTTAAACTGTTCCATGTTTAATAGTTTTGATATTTGAAAAATTTATATTTTAATATAAAAGACCTATAGATAGAGACTTATAAGCAGCTGGTGTATCCGGGTAGTTTAATGAACTTTAAGCAAAAAGACAACATGTATTCATCTGTTTTATACAAATTACAGTTTTAACTTTGACTAGTTTTGGAAGAATAAATTGAATTGTTAAAGTCATGTTTGCGTGTTTTAATTTTGGGGGATTGTTTGGGTATTTAAAAACCGTTTAGTTGAACCAACAACTTCAATGGGCAAAAAATGGGACACAACTTTGTTTTAAATAGTCAAAGAGTTGGGCTGAAAATCATAATAATAATAATTATTGGTCATAGAAACAAATGAAAACAGTTAAACACTTGATGATATGTATTGGTGTTTGTGATTATGTGACCCCATAATATTTTTTTTCTCAGTATAAATAAATGTTTTGGGTTTTAAGAACTCCAAAAGAGCAACGACAAACTTAGGAGTGGAAGGTGAGAAACCTCAATGGAGAATACTGAGTATGACATGGTGTTAATTGCTCTGTGTGTGTTTTTGGCGGGGGGATGGGTGTGTGTGTGTGTTTGGCGGGGGGATGGGTGTGCGTGTTAAAGCCAACGGAGAAATTCATACGCGCGCGTATATACACACACACACACACACACACACACACATCTCTCCATTCATCCATCATTGATTAAACCTATGAACACGGCTGTTCAGCAGTTCTAAACACAAGCGCAGGGTCTGTTTTTGTCCTTAACTAAAATACCCCAATACGTTAATAATTTATTTATTTTGCTTAATAAGGTAAAACGCGATATTTAAACCAAACCAGTAAGTTAAGTAAGTGTTCCATACATTAAACTACTGTGTATAACCAAGTGCCCTAGCAAACACAGTTACAGTTTACAGGACAAACAAAGTGTGTGTGCGCTGGGGGGATTGGAAGGTAACTGAGAATACTCGTTTACAAGCCAAAAGATGGTCAGAGGCAGGGCCGTTCTAGACCAGACCATATGGGGGAGGGGGGCGCAGTCAGAAATGTGAAGGGGGCATCATGTTCGAGCACTGTTTTTCCCTGGGCTTATAGTAACAGTATTGTCCTTGCTGAATTGTGTTGAGGCACGTAAACCCCCTGACCACAATAAGGTGCCAATCCCTCAGGGGGAAACTAAAAAATAAAAATTAAAGAAATAAAATAAAATATCCTTAATCCAGATTTTATCAATCAATGACATAACATTTATCTAAGCTGGATGGTCAAATTCTCAAAACGTTTAACCTAAAGTAAGACTTAACACACTATAACTTAAATATTTACAAAACTGAAAGGTTGTCTTATGAATAATAAAAAATACAAACTAAATTAAAACAGATGGGCTATTGAACAGATCATAATATGTTTTATATTTTCTGATTATAAATGATAGATGGGTTGATTTTAGAAAGGCTAAATGAAATAGCTAGTTTTGGTCATGTCAGTTCAGTAACTATAAAAAATTAAAAGTATTAAAAGTAAAAGTAATTATAATATGAATTAATTAAGGACAGGACCTAACCTAATGTTAATAATTTACACCATGATAAAATTAGTATTTATGTTTTTGTATATATTTTTAAATGTTCAAATGAACGTTTCAGAGTTTATAATTTGTCATGTCATCTGTGATTGAGACCCATGAGTTAAATTGAAATAATTTTTATAGGTAGTAAGCCAGGTTTTAGTAACCTTGGACAAATCACCATGTAAGCCCTCTCTCGCGCACGCACTCTCACGCTATCTCTCGCACTCCACACACACACACACATACACACACACACATAAATAACACATGAAATCGCGTAAAACCAGATGAAACTAGGGTAAAAAATATGAGCAGTAAAAATACAGTAGTATCCTGTAGGTGATTCCTGTCCTGTGATAACAGGCACTAACACTCTAGGACTGTTTACTTCTGTTAGTTTTGTTTTCAAGTGTGAATGTTCATAGGGATTAAATCTGTCTCTGCTGCTGCATCTATTCACCGTTGTGATAAGTGATTTGTGCCCCATCAGATCTTTAATGTGGGACGTTATGCTGTTTAAATGACTAAAGACACACTGATCCGTATGGACAGATATTTGTTCCAGATATTATGCGCCATTAATCAATTTGTTATGCCAATTTGACTTTCAGCGAAAACATAAAAAATATAACGAAAACAAACCCAAGTAGAAGTTAAATTTTAAGTTTTACTTTCAAATAAAAATTTTATTTGTCACATACACAGCACGATATGCAGTAAAATGCTTTGGATGCTTTAGGTGAGACTCGAACTCAGCATTGCTTCACCTGGACCGCTTTATAAGTGTCACGCGCTGACCGACTGCGCCACGGGAGCCACACGGAATTTGCTCTTGTCAGAGTATCCTCTCTCTCTCGCGCGCACACACACACACACACACACACACACACACACACACAACACATGAAATTGCGTAAAACCAAATGAAATATAAGCAGTAAAAAATCTGTAAAAATACATTAGTATAACAGGCGCTAACCCTCTGGAACTTTTGTACTATTGTTTCCAAGTGTTTATGGGGATTTAATGTGTCTCTGCTGCCGCATCCATTCACAGTTGTGATAAGTGATTAATGCCCCATCAGATCTTTTGACGGGGGAGCATTATGCATGATTAAATGACTAAAGAAATACTGATCCATATGGGCATATATTTATTCCAGGTTGCATGCGGCATTAATTGCCTTTCTTATGCCACATGTTCACTATCAGTGAAAAAAAAAATCAGCGAAAACATCATCAAAAATATAACGAAAACAATCCCAAGCAGACATTACATTTTGAGCTTTATTTTGCAGCAAAATATTATCTACCAGTATATTAAATGGAACTAGGTAAAATACACCGTAATGTAAAATACTGTACATAGCCTGCGTGTGTATTCCGTACCTACAATGATCGGTTTAGACAAATTACAGCCGCTACCGTGTCTTTAAGGATCATTTCAGAATGTCTTAAAAATATTTCACTAACTAGTTTTATTAAGTCATTATTAAATAATAAATAGCATAATCATCATGGGTTGTGTATTGAGTGATTTAACAAATCTGTTTTATTAATCGGTTTGTTTGTTGTTGTTTTTTTACCACGTCATCTATTTATGAAACTATGTTGACAATACAAGAACTGTCTGTATATTAAAGATACGGTATTGGGTTTCCTGGACACTGCAGTTAACTGTGTCAGTCAATGCTCCATCTGGCGGAATTATACGGCATTGCAACCATCTTTTTAGAAAGCGCATGGGGGCGTTTATGGGGCGGGGCATTGTTAACTGCGTCATCGCGGGGGATCACATTCCATGCACGAGGCATCCATTAACCCTTCATGAACCTGCCATGGAGCCGTCATGCTCCAGGCGGCTGTTTGACGTGGCTCCCACTGTACTTTTACTTAAGTACAAAATTTGATTACTCTTTCCACCTCTGTCCAGAACGATGCCAGACCATGGGCGGTATGGGATATGCACAGGCCTGACGAAGCCAACTGTGGCGATGTTGACATGTTTGGATATTACGCAGATGTCACATGCCACCACAAAGCGGGAGACGTCCTCCTTGAGCATGGGCCACCAAATCCGCTGCTAGGTTTTTAGGGTGCGGGCAGAGCCAGAGAGGCAGGAGAGTTTTGAGCTGTGTGCCCACTCTAGGACCTGAGAACACAGGGAGAGGAGAATAAAGAGGCATTTATGGGGAGCGTTGCTTGGGATCGGCTTGTGAACCAAGAATTATTTAACTCTGGTCTCGATGTCGAGGTCTGCAGCAGCGAGCAAGGAGGGAGGAAGCAGAATTGTGTCATCAGTGTTGGTATCGTGAGTGGCTGTAAATTGTCTTAAGAGGGTGTCTGAGTTCTTTGATCCTGAGTGATAGGAGAGGGTGAAGTTGATTCTAGAGAAAAAGAGGGACCACTGAGCCTAGCGGGCATTGAGCCTCTTGCCACTCCATAGGTACTCAAGGTTTTTGTGATCAGTCCAGACTAGGAATGAAGCCTCTGTCCCCTCTAGTCAGTGTCTCCACTCCTCCAGAGCCAACTTGATGGCCAAAAGCTTGCAATCACCAATGCCATCATTTCTTTCAGCAGGGATTAAGAGGTGAGGGAAGAAGGAGCAGGTGTGCAGCTTGTTATCATGCGTGGTTCTCTGGGAAAGGCCGCCCCCTACCATGGCCTGATGAATGGTGAGGATAGGGGCTGACGTGAATCACTTCTTAAGTTCAGAAAAGGATTCCAGGTTTCAGCAAAAACGGTTCTTGGGAGAGGTGAGGGTTGTTAACAGGGCAGTGATAAAGCTGTAAGCCTGGATGGAGTGGTGGTAGAAATTAGCGAAGCCCAGGAACCTCTGGAGATCCTGCTGTGAGGTGGGAGTGGGCCAGCTTGTGATGTCTAGGAACTTTCTGGGTTCCATCCTGATGCCTGCGGGACCGATAATCAACTCAAGGAAAAAGGTGGGCGTGGAACTCAGCTTTGACAATCAGGTTGTTTTTCATTTGTCTTTGAATTGGAAAGTGTTAGCGATTGTTTGTGTCTCAATAAATAAAACCAAACTTGCATTTTTCTCCAGAACATAACATATTTTTCAGCATTTAGGCAACATCTCAAGATTGTGGCTTGAATCTGGCTGGCAGTGAAACTGATCACAAGGGAAACTGATCTAGCAGTGCCAACCTTAAAGCTGAATGTACACTTACACACACAACTGGATACACACAGAAAGTGAGATCTGCTGTTTACATGATCAAACCAACTCACCTGAGCTGAAGTAAGTAATCAACTATTACACCTTAGAGCTGTAATACATGTTATATATGACACCAGGCCTATCAGCCTAACTCATTGCACTCATGAATATCAGCAATATTAAATTTTAATTTTGGTATACATTATGGCAGCACATTCATTTAAATAAAACAAATCATAATGGATAGATTTACATTTCCAGATATTTTATAAAAGGAAGAATTATTCACTTATTAATTAAATTGACTTATTCAGGGAGTACACAATGCATTATTTAAAAAAACTGGAAAATATGTATTTTGTGTATAATAATAATCTTGCCAGCATAAAGCACATGATTTTATTTTAAATTTTTTCCCCTGGGTAACGGAGTTAGAATTGCACTTTGGTAAAATTATAATATTTTCAAATTGTATTGTGATTTTTATTTATTTAAAGATTTTATTTAATATTTGTGAATTTTATCATTTTGAATACACATTTTGCAGTCATTTTTATCATTTTTTTTGTGGCAATAATAAACCTGCACATCGCCCCTTTTTGTACCTCCTGTGTTCCCGTAGTTCGCCTCCCCCCTCCCCCCCCTCACAATGCTGCTGTGTATTGATGAGGGTATGTTGTACAGAAAGTTGCTCATGAGAATATTTCATTTTCTCTTGTTGTAATGAAAATGTTTGTAATTTCTTGAAAACTATATTACATTATTATGGTATTTTTGTTTGGGTTTAAACACTAAATTAAGTTTGTGGCAGTTTTATGGAGTTTAAAATAAGTGCTAAATGCATGTGGGCAAGTCACCATTTTGTACTTTTTAATTTTATTTCTCAGTTTTTTGTATACATAGGGGTCAGATGTGCAGTGCAGCCCGAAGACAGTGTGTATATATATATATATATATATATATATATATATATATATATATTTGTGTGTGTGTGTGTGTGTATGTTTGTGTTTAATTGTCTTCTACAGGTACGTTTATTGTCCATCGTTCTGTTTATATTTAATTTACCTAAACACAGACAATGCTGCTGTGTATTGATGAGGGGGTCAGATGTGCAGTGCAGTCCGAAGACAATATATATGTATTTAATTGTCTTCTACAGGATCGAATAAAATAGTGGAAAGCAGCTCTTGGTGTCGTCTTGGTGTTGGAGAGTAAAAAGCAGATCCGTTACACTGGTGCCATGACTCCTTGGATCTTTAGGTCAGCTTGATGCCGGTCGCCGTGGATACTGTGTTGCTGTTCTAGTCTACTCTTCAAGATCAAAGTGGGGTCAGAGAAACAAACAAACAAAAAAAAGTTATTTGGTGTATATTGTTGTAAATCTTATGACGTTTAGTTGGATGCTTTTCATTTCAGTTGGTAATATTATTTTGTTTTTCAAAGTGATTTATTGGTTTTCTTAAGATCTTAGAATTGATATACACAATGCAAGTACAGTTTCATACAAAAACTACTTGTAAAAAGGGCAATGGATACCTAATTTAAATCATCAATCACCTAAAGGAAGGGGAATGTGGTTAGATTGCGTTGCTGACAGTAGGGATGTGAGACATCCTAAGCCCATAGTTGATGATTACACGGATACAGGTTTGGGTCATAGCTCGGGTTGTACACCTGTTAGTGGGTTTAAGAAAGGAATATCTTCACACCTCTACACCAGCCACTGATGTTGACGCTATTCACCATCTCACAGACATGGTAGGACAGTTAGGGGCTCAAATTGGTGAATCCATTGTTAAAGAGCTAATGTCAGCTGGTGTAATGAACATACTGTAGCCGGTGACCGTCAGTCTACTCCCACTGATGGTACAGAGGGAACCTACCAGATATGACTCACCTCATGTGATAGTCCATGTTAAATCAGACTGAGAATTCCCAACATATAAAGGTGATATCACTGACAAACATTCAGTCCAGGACTGGATTGACTTGAACAAAACTCATCTCAGAAAACATGTGATTCCTGTGAATGACCAAGCAGAGCTTCCCATGCTTGTTGTCCAGGACCAGTGGGATGAACTAATATTGGGAACCAATGTTATAAAACATATCCTGCATCAGTCTAAGCTATGTGAGTCTTACTGGAAAACAGTGTCAAGTCCTTGCCCCAAAAAAGATCATGAGATGGAACAGTTCTTGTCTATGCTCTCAGGTCTCAAGCCCTGGAAGGGTGATGAAGCTCCTCAGAAGATTGGTACTGTCAGGTGCAACTCTGCTGTCTGGCATCAGTCTGGCTGTGAATATCTTATTTGGGGAAAACTACCTAGAAATACTGCTATTTCACCAGGCAGCACTGTGATGACAGAGCCAACATCATCCTGCTCAGCTCCCAGAGGTGTTCTGGTGTCTAGAGTCGTGACTCCATTGTGGGGAGACAAGTGGGTCCCACTAAAACTCATCAATGGTTCTGACAGTCCTGTGTTGTTAAGACGCAATGCAAAGTTGGCAGCACATCACCTGCCCCACCAGGGGTGAAAGGACACTGGACCATTGTTATACTACGGTCAAGGACGGTTACAAGGCACAATCTCGTCCAGCGTTTGGTAAATCCGACCACACCGCCATCTTCCAGATGCCAAAATACAAACAAAGGCTGAAACAGGAAGTTCCGGTTCAGAGGGAGGTCGCGCACTGGACGGTGGCAACGTTACAGGACGCACTCGATGACGCAGACTGGGACATGTTCAGAAACAGCTCCGATGATGACATCAGCGTGTTTACGGAAGCGGTTGTGGGATTCATTGGGAAGCTAGCGGATGATACCGTGGAGAAAAAGACTATCAGAACGTTTCCCAACCAGAAGCCGTTGGTGGATAAAACCATCCGCGATGCTCTGAGATCTCGCACCGCTGCCTACAACGTGGAACTTGCGTCGAGGGTCATAGAACCATACGAGGCTGCGTCATACAACGTCCAGAACGTGGTGAAAGAGGCGAAGCAGCGCTACAGGAGGAAACTAGAGTCACAACTCCAACAGAGTGACTCTAGGAGCCTGTGGCAGGGATTAAGGACAATAACGGACTATAAAACACTATAAAATATCGAGGCTGCAGCTAAAGACGCTAGCGATGCTAATGCTAGTGGCGCTAACGGCCACAGACAGGAAGACACTGTCGGCACCGGAAACGTGTTCATCATCACCAAGGACGACGTGAGGAGAGCCTTCAGGAGAGTGAACACCAGGGGCCTAATGTATCAACGCTGCGTACGCACAAAAACTTTGCTTACGCCAGTTTTCACGCTCACAGTCGGATTTACTAACAGTGAAGTTAACGTGAGAATGTGCGTTCTTCCACGCCAACTTCATGTCTGGCGTACGTGTATTTCTTGTGTGTGTTTGTTTTATTTCTGTTGGCGACTCCTAGAGGCAATTATGTTAAATTGCACACTACAAAGTATCGCACCAACACATGTGAAAAAACATTGCTATTATATATAGATTAATTGACACAATATTTTTCTACCAATTATTTGATTTAGAACATATAAAAGATCTCTGTCTCCTGCAGCTAAGGCTGACTGGCCACGACGTTTACAAACATTGACATTCATGTACAACTGCACAGCTCATGAAACAACGTGCTACCCGCACTTTTACCTCATGTTTGGCTGTGTCCCCCGCCTACCTGTTGACGTTTTGCTTCATACTGTCCTGCATGATTCTAATGTGACAAGCTATGACAAGTATGTGGCTTCACTCAAAAATTATCTAAAATAAGCACTGTTAATCGCTCAGGAACATGCTGTGAAGGAGCAGAGAAGACATGCTCATCTGTAGAACAGGAAAGTAAAGTGATCCAGTATTGAAGTTGGGGATAGAGTGCTTTTAGCCAACAAAACAGAGAGAGGTAAAAAAAAAAACTCGCCGATAAGTGGAAATCGACCATTTACACAGTTGTGGACATGAACGCTGAAACACACACATACAGGATCTGTGACACGGTCAGTGGCCGGACGAAGGTGGTTCATAGGAACTTACTTCTGCTTGTTAGCTTCCTTCCTGTGGACAATGGAATTGATATGTCCTCCATCCATGTCTATCGCTGAATCTTCACCTCCAGGTACTGCTGATGTAGGCCATGCATCTGAGACTTTGTTTGACAGAGAGAGTGGGAATGGTTGTAGATCTGCTGAAAACTATGATGTTGACAGTCTAGACGACTCACCTGCATGCTTGAGAAATGATGTAAGCCTCTTGCCTGATGCAGAGCCTGTGGATTCTGAAAGGAGGACCATGGACTGGATTACACAGTTTTCTACACCAAGTTTGTCACAAGTGGATGTTACTAATGTGGCGAGTGAAATCTGTTTGCAAGTCAATTCTCTTGTTTAGTAAATTCCAGGGCATTGTATGGGTGTAAGTTTTTTTTTTGGAAGTGGTGCATGACTGCTTTATGTAATTAAATAACATGTTTTGATCTCTTTCATGAGCTTATTCTACACTAAAAATTTGGGTCTTGTGGGGTGTACAAGGCACCCTGTTTCCAGTAGTTGGATTGGGAGACCCTTTCATTGTGAATGTAATTTTTGAAGTTGTGTCTGACATGTAGATGTAGCTCAAATTTGATAAAATTAAGTGAATGTAACGGAGTTAGAATTGCTCTTTGTTAAAATTATAATATTTTCAAATTGTATTGTGATTTTTATTTATTTAAAGATTTTATTTAATATGTGTGAATTTTATCATTTTGAGAACACATTTTGCAGTAATTTTTATGAATTTTTTGTGGCAATAATAAACCTGCACATCGCCCCTTTTTGTACCTCCTGTGTTCCCGTAGTTCCCCCCCCCCCCACACCCCCCTCAGTCAGTTCCAGTTTAGCAATGGCTATGTTCTACACCCGCTGTCTCCAGGATCTCCCATGGATTAACGTTCATCGTATTTGCAAAACAACCATATTATATAAGAATACATATATATGTTTTATATACTATATAAGAACTTATTAAAGTCAAAGTCAACTTTATTGTCAATTCTGCCACATGGACAGGACATACAGAGAAATGAAATTGCGTTACTCTCAGACCCTTGGTGGATAAGAAGAAGAAGAAGAAGAATATTCAATTATTGTCACATGTACTTTTTACAGCACAGCGAAATTTCTTCTTCGCATATCCCAATTAGGAAACTGGGGTCAGAGCGCAGGGTCAGCCAGCTTACAGCAACCCTGGAGCAGATAGGGTTAAGGGCCTTGCTCAAGGGCTCAACAGTGGCAACTTGCCGATGCTGGGGTTCGAACCCCCGACCTTCCGATCAGTAACCCAGAAACGCACAGCCTTAACCGATTGAGCCACCACTGCCCTTATGCCCTTATGGATAACATAACATTAAATACATAAAGTAGAATTTTAAAAATAAAAATAAATACAATTATACATATAGTATAAAAAAAACAAATACACTATACAAGTAAGGGCACATGGCAGAGAGTGCAAACCAGACAGAGTAGTGCAAATGCAGACATACTGTATAGTGCAAATAGAGCTTGTATATATGATAAAGTGATAGAGAGCAGCCCTGTAACAGACAATAGTCTTATGAGGTAGACTAAGAGTAGTATATATAGATAACACATTGTAAATACTACTCTGTACTGTGTTCTGTAAATGTACAGTCACGCTGAACGTGTAGCTCTTGGAGATGTTTTTTCAGCTCCTCCACTTCATTAGAAAGTTCTTCTATTTTAACACATGTCAGGTCTAATAATAAAGGCTCAGGAATGCTACAGTAATCATGATCCATCGTTACATCCATGGGTTCGACAGGTACCACTTCAGCAGCACCGCGGTGCTTTAATGGCGTAATCGTTCCAGGCAAAAAGCACTGGTACAGCGCCAGTTACTAACTTTTTTCGTGCCTCTGGTGTTTGCGGTTCAATAATCTGATCACTGCTAAAATGTTTACTGCAAACCTTAGAATTGCTGGTAGGACAAAAATCGTCTCGGCGTATGAAGTTCACAAGCCGCCACCGTTTTCTAAGGTCCACATCTGAAGGAAAACTGTGAAAAATGTAAGTTCCGTTGAACTTCTCAGAAGATGTACACAGCGGAACACAACAGTGTACGTTTTATACCTTCTGCTGTCTCTGAAATCTATAAACACACTTTTTTCTGAACATTTCCTCCAAACTCCAATACAATAGCCGACAAACCGGAACTCAGAGCCCAATTACTTCAAAGCGGAAGTACGTCACGAGTCTACGTGCAAATAGTCCATTGATGAGGGTATGTTGTACAGAGAGTTGCTCATGAGAATATTTCATTTTCTCTTGTTGTAATGAAAACGTTTGTAATTTCTTGAAAACTATATTACATTATTATGGTATTTTTGTTTGGGTTTTATCGCTAAATTAAGTTTGTGGCAGTTTTATGGAGTTTAACATAAGTGCTAAATGCACGTGGGCAAGTCGCCATTTTGTATTTGTTACTTTTATTTCTCAGTGAAACACTGTTGTTTTTGTGTATATACAGTATAGGGGTCAGATGTGATGTGCAGTCCGAAGATCCTATATATGTGTTTAATTGTCTTCTACAGGTACGTTTATTGTCCATCATTCTGTTTACATTTTATTTACCTAAACACATATTTTTATTTGTCCACAAGGTGGCTCTGGTCTATTTCATGAAAAATTTGTTAATTCTGTTGTAACTGGAAAGAATTTTTTTTCCTTTTAATTTTAATGTATTCTTATGTATGTAAATGTGGGTAAATTATAAAATGTATGAAATGCCCTGCAATGCATATTTGAGAAAATAAATAATCTGACCAGACAATGCTACTGTGTATTGATGAGGGGGTCAGATGTGCAGTGCAGTCCAAAGACAATATATATGTGTTTAATTGTCTTCTACAGGATCAAATAATTGCAGGTCTTGGTGTTGTCTTGGTGTTACACCTGCAATAAATTGACACCCGCCTTGTGGCTGGCGGTTCTGGGATAGACTCCTGTCCACCACAACTCTGTATAATATAAGCTGTATAGAAAAAGAATGAATTAATTAATGAATGAATGAATGAGTGAAAGAATGATAGTAATAATGATGATGAAGATGATGATGATTAAAACTACGACCATAAAATTAAGTGTATAAAATCACTGAAAAAGCCTGTACACAGAATGTATCCTGTGGTGGATAACAATAATAGTAATAAATAAATAAATAAATAAATAAAGTTCTTCAATGTAAAGGACACTTTACATTTAACATAAAATGTAAGAAACTAAAAACAGCATTCATAAAGAATTGAGAATAAAATAAATAAAAATAAAATAGTAGACAGTTAGGATACAGAAGATCAAATGTAGTAAAAAATAAAATAAAATGAGTCAATCAGTTAGGTGGGCTCAAAAAGTAAAGTCAGACCAGCCTATTTATTCATTAGAGACATTATATTAAACGAGAAATAGTAAGAAATCTCAGGTAATGTAAGAGAAAAAGTAAGTAACAACGTGGCCACTAGAGGTCAGTGGTGTCTCTCAGTAGAATCAGCAGGCCTGCTGTACCTCTCCTTCATGGAAGAAAAAACACTGAAACAAACTAATGCCTAGTTTTTAGTATGTATAATTCACACCAAAGTCAACGCGTTTACACCCGTGTGGCATTTAACAGAAGCGTCTTCCAGAAGTCTGTTTCAGGAAACACATCCTCATACTGGTTGGATAGTTCAGGGACCATCAGTCTAAACCCAGTTACAGAGACGTGTACAGTTTAAAGACAGAAGAAACACAGTCTTATAATGAGTAACGTCCTGTGCTCCGTTTGCGAGTCGGAAATAAATCGTCTGCGGGGCTTTTAGTGGAGCTCAGTGATGGACTAGAAGTCCTGACGAGTGTACGAGCGTCCTAGGAGAACGAGAGACGTAGGAGAAGACGGACATGTGGAGATCATTCAGATGGGGTTTCTAAATTTCCACTTCATCCCTGCTTTCTTCAAATTAATAAGGCGAAAATACAAAACACATGATTTGTCATTAAACCCATTTGAATGGCGTGTGGAGTAATTACACACAGCATGTTTTCATAGGATAAAGACTTTAATGTTCATCTTCAATGAAACATCATCAAAAAAAAAACCTTTAAATCTCTTCTCCAAATTTATCAACATGTTCTGAGACCGGGCTTTGTTTATCACACTGGAGCAAAGGAGTGTGTGTGTGTGTGTGTGTGTGTGTGTGTGTGTGTGTGTGTGTGTGTGTGTGTGTGTGTGTGTGTGTGTTTAAATGAGTGTTTGATGAGGAAATTAGCTATTTATGATTATTTGAAGCTGTTTGTGTGCTTGTGAATCAAGACAGATTTATATAGTATTAAAGTATTATATTTAGTTATAAATATCGCTGTATAAAAGGATGATGGACTTGGGTGGTGTGTATGAGTTGATTCCATTTGATGCTGCATGATTGTTAATGTTTAACGTTTATCATCGGCAGCACTATGTACAGTAAGTGATACAGTAAGTGACGGCGATCTGATTCGTCTCAAGCTGCATTCTCTCTCTCCATGATTTGATTGATATGAACACTACACAGGGTTTTTGTTCTTTTTAACATGGCCCGGGTTTCAGCTTTGTGGCATCACTTTGTTGATGTACTAGAGAAGTGTGCTTACCCTATCTAAAGGCATGTCTGTAAGTCTGTTTGACATCAGGAGTTACCGGCGCGAGCAGTTTGAGGCGAGTGTGCTGTGGTTTACAGGATGCTAAACTCGAGGGATAAGGGGAACATTGCAAACAGCGCAGTTTTCTTTTTTTCGAGGTAAAATGTTTAACAAGTCGATTTTTTTCCGCTTGCACGCTGTTCCACTCGAATGCCATGTGATCATTTGTCTTCCTTTATGCAAGCAGGCTGGATGTGGGCAGAAATTTTAATTCAGAGTCATAACATCTGTTTCATTTCACAAACACATCATTATAAAGCGCAGAAAGCCTGTTTGTAATATCAGACCGGTCCTCTGGTTACGGCTGCGGGTTCGGATCATGTCTCCTTTCAGACTGATTCAAAAGAGCCAATTGTTAGTCCTTTAATTATACCACAGTTTGGAATTACTTCAAGTCATGTCTGGGTAACATGAAATATCACTCCTGATGCCTTAAAAAGCATTTGATATGAAATTAATAAAAAAAATTAAAGTTGACCGGTTGCTAAAAGGAAAGAGTGCTCTAAAGTAAATTAAAGATGTACCCAAGCTCCTAATCTCAGACTCGGCAAGTGATTTGATACAGGAGCAGTTCAGACATCTCTTTCCTCAGGAACATCATCCTGCACCTCCTGGGGATCCACAGACCCTTCGTGTCCCGCACCACTGAACACTGGGATGATGACTCCTTCCACTCCGCGGTGATCGGGATTATTTATTCATGTTCATGAGTTCAGTCAGGACACTCAGATTCTTTCACTCCAACCTTCACACACACACACACACACACACACAAACACACACACACACACACACACACACACACTCAGCATGTCTTCATGGAGCTGGTTTTGTGGGTCTCGCAGGGGCGTCGTCATGCTGGATGAGGGTTGGGGCCTACAGAGGCGTACAGAGACACCGCGGGATTCTGAGGACGTGATGGTCAGGGGTGCACATATTTTTACAATGTACTGTATACGGCCAAAAAAATTCCTGCATATCAGACACCCATTTTACACATGCCTTTCAAAAACTATATATGAGAAGTGATGAAAAACGATTATCTGTAAAATATTTCAGCGTCTCATCATCGCTCTTCGCTTCTTCATAAATTCCTGCATGACAACTCAAACAAAAGCGCTTTGTAGCCTCGGAAAAAAAATCCTGAACCTTTTCCTGTCTTGGCTTAGCGCCAAGCCACTATCACAGTGCAGTGACTTTATGAGTATAAAGGATTTATATCGGCTCATAAAACAGCCATCTAACACGCCGTCACTGGGAAAAAGGTGAGTTTGTGTTGCACAAAAGATGATAACTTCAAAGGCTCGTCTCGGCTCCTCTTTGGCTCTGGGACCGAAGTGGAGCAGGTGTGTTGATTTGTTTGCTAATACATAGATACATAGATCCAGATCTAACAGCCTTAATGTAAACCATATTACCTGTATTCAGAATATTACCATCAATCTTTTAATGCTCTGTGCATCTTTCCTAAACACGGGAGCCTCAGAGCTTCAGGTCAGGATCAGCAGACTCACTAACACACACACACACACAAAAAGAGGAGAATGAAAAGGTGTGTGCGTGTCAACCTGGAACAAACCACTGTAGAAGTGAGCAGGGAGAACCTGGTGCATGGCTCATGATACACTTTTGCACCACAGTTACTTCACCCCGTGGTTAGAGTTCCTGAAGTTCAGCGAGAACATGACACAGGAACGGGAAACGGGAAATATTCCTCAGGGCAACAAACAAACCGACACGAGTTCCAACCTACAGACATAAACCACTGAGGTTCTGTGTGTGACGTCCCACACGGAGGATGAAAACACAACCTCACTACAAGAATTTTAGCTAGAAATTCTCACATCAAACATCAAACTTGCCCGAGGAACACCATGACAGGGTTAAGCTACTTTCTGACTCATGGATATTCAGCTTGGATGGGATTTCTATAGAGCATTTTAAAAAAGGCAGAGCGACTCTCACCGCGATACGCAGAAGCTTTTAAGGATGCTTTTGTAGTCTGGTGGTTTGACACACACACAAAAAACCCTCCAGCTTTTACTTGTATGAGTTTACTTTTGTTCTGTACAAAGCTATGAATTAGGATAGCTGTCCAAGCAAGAGGCCAATAAAACCAGACCATATTGCTTTTATGAATCGGTTGATTTGTTAAATCTGTGTGTCTGTGTGTGTTTTTTTGTACAATCTTATTCTCTTCACGTTGCTCCAAGCGGTGCATGTTTGGGTGGAATGGAAGCTGGAAATCTATGTTCTCACCAAACGAGAAACTATCTGACTCCAGACAGCAGGGTGCTCATGCATCAGTGATTTTTATTATCTTACTTAGAATAAAATAGAAAAAAAAAAAACTGACATGGGTGAAAATCTCCTAAACCAGTTACATCTGAGTGCAGCATCTGATCATAGAATTTTATAGTTCACTATAGTTCTCTAAGATGATACCAAATAATTACATCCTTTATATTGTGTGTGTGTGTGTGTGTGTGTGTGTGTGTGTGTGTGTGAAACATTCTTGTTTCAGCCATAAGTCTAGTTTGGTTTGGCTCTCGCAGTTTCCACAAACTGCACACACACATTCCCAGAGGTCCTCAGAGACGTTTTATGGAAAACTAAACAATTACGAACAGCAGCTTCACCACTGGTGGTTTCACCGAATATAAATGATGGGGCAGAAAACATCTGAAACATCTCTCGTGGCATGTCTCATTCAGTATAATGCGTTTCTGTCTCGATGATCTTCTATCGCTGCTTTAGCAGTACCGCTATGAAACAGCAGGGCTCGCTCTTCCTCAGCATTTACATTTCATTTTTTCTAAGGATTAACAACAAAAACATGCATAAGTAATTCATTCATTCATTAATTTTCTATACCGCTTAATCCTGTGTTCAGGGTCGCGGGGGACCTGGAGCCTATCCCAGGAGACTTCGGGCACTAGGCGGGGTACACCCTGGACAGGGTGCCAATCCATCGCAGGGCACACACACATACACACACCCAATCACACACTACGGGCAATTTAGGAACGCCAATTAGCCTAACCTGCATATCTTTGGACTGTGGGAGGAAACCGGAGTACCCGGAGGAAACCCACCAAGCACGGGGAGAACATGCAAACTCCATGCACACAGAGACGGGAATCGAGCCTGGCCGGGGAATCGAACCCGGACCCTGGAGGTGCAAGGCGACAGTGCTAACCACTACACCACCGTGCCGCCTGCATAAGTAATGTTATCCTTATTATTGTTTGACAAGCCTTAAGAGAGAGATTTAGCTACAATACCTCCAAATTATTCTTTTATATAACTATTCTATCCTGAAGATCTTCTTATGTTGGAAAGATGTTCAGTACAAGCAGGATATGAAAAGAAGGTCAGGGAATATAGCAGTAGTTTATATTAGGAAACAGTATCCAGGTAAGTTCAATTCAATTCATTTTTATTTCTATAGCATTTTAACAACGGTCGCTGTCGCAAAGCCGCTTTATAGAAAGTCAGATTATTTACTAAAACACAAAACTATAAACATTAACAAGCATTAATGAAGCTTTTTATTGTTTATAGCAACAGCTAGAACATCCAGACAGAAAGTCATTGCAATAAAGCTGGAGGTAATAAAACAGCCCTGGTTAAAGTGGTAAATTACTGCCTACTGGCCGAGTTCAACTCATTTCCCTTCATCCCGCAATAATATTTCTTGGCTTAGTGATGTTTCTAAGACACAAACAGCTGTTTATTGTTGTTATCTACAGTGTATAAATTCTAATAATCAGACCAATTACTATCAGTCCTGCACATGATGTCATCGAAAGGTCAAGAGCTGAACCCAGAGAAAATTGTTCCTCAACTCTAACGAGATGTAAAAGCCTTTCCAAAGAAATAATTATGATGATCTATAATGTGATAAAATGCAATGAAATCAAACTACACACGCAAGAAGCCACAATCGATTGGAGGCCAGTAGCAGGAAATTTACCTCTTATTATTAACCAATGCTGCACTGCGGAGGCTTAAACCTCACCTTAAAGATTTCTGGTGTTTTTCACAGACAAATATAAGCAGTTTAGCCGAGATTGCGAAAGTAAATTGGAGGTGGGGTGTTTTCAGTCTTGTATCATTTATAAAAAAGGTACATTTTATAAAGTTTACTGAATAAAGGCTACTACATAGTGTACGACCCCATCTATAGTAATGGAGGATTATCCTGCCATGCAATTTCAAATATGACCAATTTAGTTTAATGAGTGATCTGATTTAATGTGAAAGTGATCTTAATATACATGCAACCTCCACACACACACACACACACACACACACACACACACACTGTTCAGTTCTACCTACCTGTAGCTCATTTCATCATCAGTCTTCTGGGTATTTGGACTCTTGATGTCCATCACCAACAAGCACCTTCACTTTAATCTTATGGGACATGATGGGACACATTACTTAGAAATGATCCGCTCTTCATCTATTCAGCAGTAACAGTTCAGTCATCAGTATATTTTCCCCTCCATGCTTATGAAGATGCTTAACTTTAAAGTAATAACAAACCCTGTTGGGAAAATCGAGAAATAACTCGATTGCTTTTTCAAGCCTTTCATGTTTGTCCTGTGTTGAGTTTGACCTAGCGCTATGACCGAGTGTGTGAGGGAGCCTTTAGGCATTTATAAACAAGTCACATCTTGCTCCTTTACATTTTTGATTCCAGCATGCCCTCACATTCCACCTTTTCTCTTGTAAAGAACCCTCCTATGGGGTAGCACAGGTGTGTGTGTGTGTGTGTGTGTGTGTGTGTGTGTGTGTGTGTGTGTGTGTGTGTGTGCGTGTGTGTGTGTGTGTGTGTGTGTGTGTGTTTATGAGCACAAAGAGCACCTGCAGTGTAGAGGGATTATGCAGGTATTGACTATGACATGGAGGACAATTCAACCAAATCACATCAAAGAGTCACTTTGTTCCTTAAGCCGTTTAAACCACAAATTTCAGTTCACATTCAGTATTAATATATATATATATATATATATATATATATATATATATATATATATATATATATATACAGTATATATATATATATATATATATATATACAGTATATATATATATATATATATATATATATATATATATATATATATATATATATATATATATATAAAAAAAAGTTAGTGATCTCTCTTTTAATTCAATGTGTTTTTTTATTTTTATTTCTGTCAAATAAATAATGGCATAGAGAGAGAGAGAGAGAGAGAGAGAGAGGAAACAATACTATAAAACCAGCATTTTTTTTTTTACCATAAATGTAATAATACTAGTATATTTTGTTCTAGTTGTATTCTAAGTCACTGTGTGGCCCATAAAGGTTTGTAATTTAAAGGTCTCATATTATATACTATTGCTTTATCAGGTTAACACATGTCTCAGAGGAGCTTGCCCACAGTGTGTGTATTAACGTGTGTGTATAAAAGTTGTGTGTAATAATGGCGCAGATGAAATTGCACTTAGATTTGCTCACAACTCAGACTGCCTTTATGTGTCTCCTCTTCTAAACACACTGTTTCAGTTTCTATGTAAATGAGCTACTGCTGAGCCACGCCCCCCAAAGAACAGCAGAGCAGAGCAACAGGCCGGGGGAGGGGGCATTTCTGATATGAGGTCACATCACATTACAAAAAACAGACAGTGTTTTATTCCTCATGTTTTTTGTTAGCAGACACGAACGCACACACACACACACACACACACTGGGTACCCTGAATGCTTAAAATCAGCACAATGTGCAATGTGCATTTCCCCCATATACTGTAGGTGACCTTTAAATACATGTATTTAAGTCGTTTCAGTGTCTTTCAGTGTCTGCTCACGATTTGACATCTCTGTTCCCACATTTCTGTCTCTTGCCAAGTCCTTGTTGCTGACTTCTGGCTGCCCATGAGCTCCGGCAGGCCCCCGGTTTGATCATGGACTTCCTCTGCCTTGGCCTCCCGTGCATGTGGGATTCTTGTTGTGCGCTGTGTGGCTTGCACTGTCAGATCCGCTCAATCTACCGCTCTTGATGCTGGGATGTAAGCTCTGGTATCCCGACACTCTGCTTGTGTTATTTGGTGCCGAGGTTCTCCGTGGTCTGAGCGGCCTCCTGACTGAGGCGCCACTTGGGGCCCGTGTTCGCTTCGTCTGCTGCATTGTGTGGAATGTTTGTGGAGCTGTTTGGAGCTCAGGAGTACATGTTGTGGAGTTGGTGTGTGTGCATGTTGGAAAAGTTGGTCGCACATCAGTGAGACTGTAACCAACGAAACCACACGTGGGGGATGCTAAAGCACAACTTGCTAACATTATTATTATTATTATTATTATTATTATTATGGTTAATTTCTGTAATACTATTTATAATGTCACACACACACACCAGTATATAATTCACACCCGAAAGAATATTTATGACTGGATTGAATAATGGCGTGTCCTAGCAAACTATCAGTAAACCTGACCTACTGATGTGTGTGTTGTCGAGTGTGAAGACGTTCCCTGGTGAGAGTCACATTAACACCATTCAGGCTGTTATTACTGACTGTTATTATTCCGCCTCATTATTTCACCCCCTGTGGGATACATACAGGAAAATCCAGACTGCACTGAAAAATCGTCTGGGTGGTGCCTGGGGGAGGTGGGGGGGTGGGAGGGGGGGGTAGAGTGATAGAGAATGAGAGCAAGAGTGAGAGCGTGAACCAAAGAATAGAAAAGACATAAAGTGCTGTAGAATGAGAGAAAGAGAAGTTAAAGGAAGTAAAGGGCAGACGTTAAAGCGGGAGAAAGTCGCAAGAAGAAATGAAGAGCGCAGGAGGAAGACAATGAAAGATTGAAAACGCTAGAGAAGGAGATGAGAAAAGGAGAGAGAGAGAGAGAGAGAGAGAATGTGGGAGTCTTATTTTGTATCTTTAATAAATGAAGTGTAAGAGTGATGAAGATTTGTACTCTTCTTCAGAAGTTATGCGTATTTCCTTTTCTGCCTCATTTTCTCGCTCTAATTCTCTCCTGTGTTTTTCTGACTCGCTAAAAAACCAGGGAATCTGACTCCTGTTTATTTGCGTTTGTGTGTAATGGCGGGTGTAAACTGGCACGAGCCGAGTGAGCTCTGTAATTACGATATTTCGGTTGCCCAGTTGTTCATATTTTCTGTTCATGAGGTTCAGGGACCAACTCTATTTATAACCACCATCAACCGAGGGTGCTATTAGTGGTGGAGCTAATATAGAGAACTGATGTAATCATGTGTGTGTGTGTGTGTGTGTGTGTGTGTGTGTGTGTACAGTAATATTAAACCAATACCAGAACTTGCTTTATTACACATCCTGTGTGTACTGTATATACTTTAACCTTGTGCGTGATCGACATGATACACACACACACACACACACACACACACACATACACACATGCACATGTCTGAGTGTTTGAGTGTTCAGAGTTATGTTGTAAATGTCTGTAGAAACTCAAACATTTTTCAACCTTTCAGGAAAACTGCAGTCTGAACTGGAGCTCCATTATCATCCCGATCACGTAGAGTGTCAGGAGAAACAGAGCAGCGTGCCGAGAAACAACGTGACTCTCCTTCAACTTGTCTTGTTTTGTTTGTTTCTTTTTTTAGCTCTGCCTGCCTTCAGTCCATTTTTATAGGAACCATGTGTCATACAGTGTCAGAAAACCGCACTACGAAAGACTGACTGAGGTCCTGAGCAGCTCACAGCCGACCCGAGTGTGTGATCATTTACATACATTAGTGGTTTGGGTGATAATTATTCCTGATCGCTGTAAGCAAGTTTTGGATGAGAAAAAGGCCGTCAATTCATCATCTATGTACGCTTTTTAAAAATACACATAGAAGATTCCTCATATCTCTCTCTCTCTGCTTCTTTCTGTCGCTTTCACTTTCTCCTCATCTCTTTCTCTTCATTGTATTATCACTCTCTCTCTCTCTCTCTCTCTCTCTCTCTCCTTTAATGTGACTCATCTTCTTCTTTTTTTCTTTCTTTCTTTTCTTCGAGATCTTTCTGTGTGCATTCAAGGTGAAAAAAAAAACCTTCATCTATGTGCAAAATTAGGCAGGAACATTAAACGATACCGGAAGGGAAAATTGCAGGAGCGCAGTAATATTATGTCCCATGGTTTATTTTCGGAAACAGAGCGGGTAGGATTGCAGGCTTTGGAATTGCACCAGGCAGGAAATAAAAATCCTCAATAAAGCGTCTTTAATATCATGGCCCAGAGGGACTGGGTAAAATTGTTCAGGATGTTCTCTAAAACGGCTATCATCATATACTCTGTCCCGTGCTGACCTCCCTGTCTACATTATTGAGGAGCTTGGCATCCTCTGCAGTGACGATACCCTGAAGCAGACCAAAGCTTAGGGAGCACAGGCCAGGAGAACGTAAGTAAATAATTTATTAATAATAAAGTGCATTTATACAACCAAAAGCTGACCAAAGTGCAATATCTAATTAAGACCAAATACGTAGGATCACATACAATCAATACTACAGTAAAGAGAACAAAATTGGGGACAGGCTGTTCCACAACCTCGGGTGGCCACCTCGGGTGGCCACCTCGGGTTGATCACTTCAAAGGAACATTCACTGCAAATGAGTAGTCACTACAAAAGTATGGTCACACAGTTACTGCAAAGGCACAGTTACTGTAAGGAGGTGGTCCCTAAAAGGGCTTGGTCACTGCATGATAACTGCAAGGGCACGGTTACTACAAGGGAATGGTCACTACAAACGTAGTACACCACTGCAAAGCCACAGTCACAACAAGGGTGCAGTTACTGCAAAGGCTCAGTACCTGCAAGAACACAATCTCTACAAAGGCTTACTGACTGCAAAGGCACAGTCCCTCCAAAAGCAAAGTCTCTCCATAGGCTCAGTCACTGCAAAGGCTCAGTCATTTTAAAGCCTTGGTCACAGCAAGGGCACAGTGTAGCAAAGACAAAGTCATTGCAAATGCATAATAACTGTAAGGGGTTGGTCTCTACAAGGGCACACTCACTGCAAAGGCTCGGTCAATACAAAGGAATACTCACTGCAATGGAATGGTCACTGCAAAGCCACAGTCAGAGCAAGGGCACAGTCACTGCAATGGAATGGTCACTACAAGGAAATAGTTAGTGTAAAGGGTTGGTCACTACAAGGGCATACTCACTGGAAAGGCATGATCACTGCAAGGGCATGGTAACCATAACTGTTTATTCAAGACAAAGGTGCACAACTTCATCTGGTCACAGTAAGGGCACCGTCACTGCAAGGGCTCAGTCTCTGCAAATGAACAGTCACTGAAAAACATCCCGACTGCAAAGGCATGGCCACTCCAACAGCATTGCCACTGCAAAGGTACAGTCATGGTAGAAGCATGGTCACAGTAAAGGCACCCTCAGTACAAAAGCACTGTGACTGCAGAAACACTCGGCAAAAACTGGGTAACTGCAAAACTATGATTGCTGTAAAAGCACAGTCCAAACCACAAAGGAACAGCAAAGAAACTGACACTGCAAAGGCAAAATGACTGCAAAGCATCGTCAATCTAAAAGCATGGTCATGCAACAGCACTGTTATTGCAAAGCCACTCTCACTGTAAAGCCACACTCACTGCTAAAGGTTCTGTTACTGCAAAGGAATGCTCATTGCAAAGGCACAAGGACTCTTGGCAGGATGCACCCTGGATGGTGTGCCAGTCCATCATAGAGAACTTATGTAACTCATCTGTTGAAATTGTATTAAGCTAAGGCTAAGCTAGCTAGCTTGTGGTAACTGAGGTACAGTAAGTAGGCATGTTCCAACCAACAGCCAGCCTCTGTTCTTTCCAACCATTTGCCCATTTATGGATTAACCAGGGTTTATGAGGTGTCAGCTCCTGCCAAATCTTAATGACCAGACTTCCCACAGGTGATGTCACAGAGACTGTATCCAGCTCTTTTTGTACAGTCTATGGGAAGATCTGAGGAATTATCAGGCTGTTGTTCAGGTTCTTTCTCAAACTGAACATATTCTATCAGTTCCTTTATCCTGCTGCTGTTCAACTGAAGGACTTTTCCCTAAACAAGGGAATGACTTCCACCATCCTCCCGAACTCTGTCACACCTGTACTGTGAATGAAGTTCTGCTGGTGGCAGGAGCTGGAGTTGCACCGGGAGTCTGATGTGCAGACAGTAAAGATGGGAGTTCCATACAGAGCCCTACATGCTGATCTCCACCGTCCTGAGCCTCATAGAGTGTTCGTCACAATCAGCCTGAATCTTCTTCCTGAGTCAGAGTAATCCTCAATCTTCCTCCATTTCACTCAACCTTATACTCTGCCTCTATCACAATCTTCCTCAAACTATGAAAATAATAGATTTTATATAGATTATACTATTTATATATTATATATAGTATAACTTCCACCGATAAAAAAAGGTTTAGAAAGTACACATTACATCATAAAGAGAACTTTTATATTTTTGTGTCTGGTCTATTTACATATCATTGAAGTTTCAGTAAACCATTTTAGAACATATCTTGTCTCCAGATGTGTGTCGGTAAAATGACGTCTGTGTGGTTTTCATAGATGGATGAAGTTTTCCATCTAACACATGGCAAGAGGAACATCTGCCCATCTACCCCCCAACACACACACACTTCAAAGAGTTTAACCACAGATACAATCTAACCGTTTGTTCTTCTCATGTATGAAACTGAACTTTTGTTGAGAGAAGAAATTTAAAGTATTGAAGTCTAAAGAAACTTGCATGATCTCGTGAGGTTATCACTGGTCATGTGGACAAACCTGTACTAATCCTACTTTCTGAGGAATAGTCTTTAGTTAAAGACATCGATGTCACTGTGTGTCCTAGGACTGGTATAGTATGTTGAAGTTAAGAGATGGAGATCTAAACTTTAAACCCAAAAGAACAGTTAAAGGAGAGGATTAACCAAACTCATGAGAAAGAGATGTACAACTGCTTATTAATGAAGTGCCACACGTTTGCCGGCCTGAATGGAGGCTGTTTGCCCTCGTTTGCATGATAAAGGTTAAGCAAACAGCACTCAATCACAGAGAGAGAGGGAGAGAGAGAGAGAGAGAGAAATAATTGCATCTCCAGCCTGTGCAGAATTCAATAACCTTGATGGATAGTTATTGATTTGTTCTGTTTGCAGTTTGCGTCTTTTCTTTCTTTTTCTGCGTGCCGTTTCACCCTGATAGCCAAGTTGACCTCACCTGTAGGGTTCACTTTAGCGTTCAGCAATGCTGCACCACACTGCCCCATGTCATCTCAGGCAGACTTTCTATGGGTAACAAATGATGCATTATGCAGTCACGAGACCTCATGAGATATCAGACATGATTATGTCTTCAGCGGTTAAGGATTATTTCACACTCCTTGAGCCTTAACTCTTTTCATCTGTGTGCACAAAGCTCTACCCCCAGGTCATGTCATTACTTTACTTTATTATTTAGCTAATGTTAAGAGTAATATATACGTTAGAAGAATATTTAAAAAGCATTATGGTTTCCTTCTTGCCAAATAAATAAAAACATCAGATGTGGCAATAATGGTTTTAACATCTACAGTTCTGTAGATTTTTTGCTAAAAGAATAATTTCTTTACTGCTGGTGTGAACTAGCTAGCATCATTAGGTAGCATTACATACATTTCTATAAAGGTGATTATATTGTTATTATTTATTTAATTATAATTTCTAGAAAAAATAAATCCGACCTTTCGATGAAACAGTTACTCAGTACTTGAGTATCTTTTCACCAAATACTTTTTTACTCTTACTTGAATAATATTATTTTGAAGAACAGCTACTCTTACCCACCTCAATTCCAGAGACGAGCTCTTAAGGTTACATTTCGTATTGTGAAGTGCATTGTCCCATAGAAAATAATGTAAATGCAGATAATCCATTCCAGCCACTCAAAAATATTACCAATATTACCAATTTCCAACACTATAATCATATTTTTGCATATGAAAATGGATCTATAACTTTCTAATGCGACTTTATTACACAGTAAACCTTTCTTATTTTAATTTCACATAAACACACATTAACGGAAAGACTGTTTTGTCTGAAAAATTAGCAAGGAACATCGCTAATGACACTCGTGTGAGCGCTTAATAACAGAATCACTGCTGTAAAGTAAAACAAACAAACAAATGAACCGCACATTATCTCTGAAAAGAATCGCGATAGAGCAGAGTTTCTGTGAGGAGCAGAGTGTGTGTGTGTGTGTGTTTACTCTACTCTAAATGCGTGCGCGAGAGAGAGAGAGTGTGTGTGTGGCCCCCACACACATAAGCTCACAGGCTGAAACAGAGATGGAGAGAGAAAATGGATTTTTAACTTTTAATGAGACTTTTTTTTGCTTTACACGCGTGCACACACACATTTGTTATAAGAAATGGTACACGCGCGCTGTACACACACACTTACAAACACAAAATAAAATGTTTTACAGTACACACACACGTGTTATAGTAAACAGTACACGCATGCACGGATGTTGATTAATGTTGAAAAATGTTGAAAAATGTTCGAAGGTCGTGGCAAATTTCTGCTCTTAAGGTGAAAATTCATGAGGCTGTGTTCATATTCTGCGGTACCACTGTACGATTTGTGTTTCGTACTAAAGCAAAGCAAAGTTTTCCTGTGTATTGGTTAAAATATATATTAAAAATTTAACTGTTGAGCATTAGTATTATTTCTAATCAGATATATCTAATTAATATCAGTATTATTTGATGCACACACTTGCATCAAACATTTTTGAAATCCCAGGTTTGACAGAACAAGTTTAGTGGAGATGTAACGGCGTTAAAATTAAAATTGTAAACTCAGATCAGTAACATTAGCAGGAGAGCAGGGTTAATGGATAATGTTCACTTATAGCACTACAGCCAGCTGTTATTTCATAACATCTATTCGCTCTAAACATGTTGACTAATGTTGCCATGGACACCAAAAACAGATAGGGGTTAGTTTGGACTTTAATGCACAATAAGTGTTTACACAAGTTTATGTGAAAGTGTTCCTATTGTTCATGTTTTAAGGGAACGATTATACAGCAGATTTATGGTGGGCTATAAAGAGCCAAGGATAAAGAGGGCCTTTTGTTCAACAAGCAAGAGCAGACAGCCTTTTACTCTTAGAGTTCACAACCACACACACACACACACACACACACACACAGCAGAGCTCGATTATAGTTCCACATACCCCTGAACTCATAAAGTCAACTCACGGTGCTCACACAATTCATGAAGAAACACAGACAAGTGAAAAAAAACATCAGGACGGTAAGGAAGTGAGAGCAGAAGTTCAGCCGTATCATTGTATCATAGTGCTTAATTCAGAAGACGTCTGAAATGCAGATTTAAGGACAGCGCTGCACTTGTTTCGGGTAATCCCTGCTATTCTATTAAAAGTTATAACAAGCATGGCGGCACAACCTAGCACTTCAGCCAAGGACTTTATTTACTAATCTATTTAAATTCCTCGTCCGGGAAGCTCATGTTAGCAGAACTAACCCAAACTAGTTAACCATACTTAGTCATGCTATTGTTCAAACAGTGACTAGTAAAAAATCTAGCGTTATTACTACCAAGCCTGAATAAACAGATGCCACTTGCTCAGTGAGCTACAAACATGGCATGCGGTGTAGTTTGAGGGATGTGATGAATGCAATGTATATTACTTTTCATTATCCTTAAAGTTTTAAAGTTTGAGCCCTGGAGTTCATCTGCAGCATGTCGGGGTTAGTGTTTACTCAAAGTCTGTAGCAGGAGCGCTGCGTGAGCCAGAAGGGTGATGGTTGACGCGACACACCTGTGTTTAACATCTGATGCTTTATTTATGTCTTTTCTCTCTGAGCAGGAGGCTGGGCATGAGTGTGTGGCCATGAGGTCAGCAGAACCTGAGCACGACCTTCCAGGACCTGACTTTGAAGGAAGTGGATCAGCCTTCCTGTGCTGCAAGAGGTTTGACCTCAAGACACCAGAGATGTTTGTTAAATGGCTGGAGCTAGAGCAGTTCATCACCTGACATCCAGCTGGGTCAACAGAGTGGCACCAACACCACCGGTCTGGCAGATGCTGAAGACCACACACCTTTGCTTGCTTTAACAAAATACCCCCACACTCTTACTAACCTGCCTTTTCATTTATCTATTCCACTGGACTGTGTGAATGAGCAGGCCTGAGGACACCTGTTAGGTACATGTGCTCTGGAGGTCCTCATATGGAGAAGCTGAGACCAGGCACTTTGGTCTTAATCATCCCTTGGTGCAGATTTAACCCAGGGCATTCGATCAGAGTTGATAGATGAAGGTGAGGTGAACTAATGGGCTTGGACATGTGCATTCTCTTGGTTTGGCTTAAAAAAGAACACAGAAGCCACAAATCCTAAAATGAAGCTGATGCTGAGTGCCTTCCAATCCAACATGTTTAGATATGGATTAAGCAGTGGCTTTGAGTCTGAAACGCCTTCACATTTCTGTGAACCTGATCTCAGGACGTCATCGCTAGGTAGAATGAGCAGTGGAGTCCCGATTTCTGCTCTGAGCTACAGTTTGCGACTGAACTTCAGGTCATTTTGTTTAAGTGTGTGATAAATGACTGGAAGGTCCTGATAAGTGGTGAGAACGTTTGGGAGATCAATCACAGATTTAAGATTATACTGTAGAAGGAATATGACGAGCATCACCAAGTCAAAACTCTGAGGTTGAATAACATTTTTCTTTATCCTTTCAGCTGTTCTGGTATATTTCATTCAAATTTTAAGCCACACAAAGTGAAGGAAGCCACGCCTTTTCTTAGCCACGCCTCTTTTTATTCATTCATTCATTCATTTTCTATTGCCACTTGCTCAGTGAGCTACAAACTTTTTTACAAGATGGCGCCGGTGAGGTTGGCTGCCGTCACGACTGCTCCGACCACCTTTTCTAGTTAGTTTTCAGTGTTTTAAAATCGGCAAAATCATCACCATTGAGTACATCAGGTATGATAGAGACACTCTTGTTTCTATTGGTATACAATGTACTCACAATTCAACGTTTTTAACTCCGGATCCGAGCTGGCCGAGTGAGATCCTGAGGGAGAACAATGGACGCGACGCGAAGCGGAGGCCTCGAGGGCGACGAGCTGGCGTGAGGAACCGGCTGAGAACCCGTGCACACCGCACACCTCTGCCTAGCATCCTGCTCGCCAACGTCCAGTCACTGGAGAACAAACTCGATGACCTCAGGGCCAGGATAAAGTTCCAGAGAGACATTCGGGACTGCAATCTCCTCTGCTTCACCGAGACATGGCTGAACCCAGCAGTGCCAGACCACGCCATACAACCAGCCGAGTTCTTCTCGGTTCACCGCATGGACAGGACGCGGGACTCGGGGAAGTCAAGGGGAGGCAGCGTGTGCTTAATGGTGAACAACAGCTGGTGCAACAGCGCGAGCGTTGTTCCTCTTACACGCTCCTGCACACCAAACCTGGAACTACTGTCCATCATGTGTCGTCCTTTTTATCTTCCACGGGAGTTCACATCGGTCATAATCAGTGCCGTTTACATCCCACCACAAGCAGACACTGACACTGCCTTATGCGAGCTGCATGAGGCGCTCACACAGCACCAGACACAACACTGGGACGCTTTTTTAGCGCCAAACTTTTATCAGCACATCACCTGCCCCACCAGGGGCGAAAGGACACTGGACCATTGTTATACTATGGTCAAAGACGGTTACAAGGCACAATCTCGTCCAGCGTTTGATAAATCCGACCACGCCGCCATCTTCCTCATGCCAAAATATAAACAAAGGCTGAAACAGGAAGTTCCGGTTCAGAGGGAGGTCGCGCGCTGGACGGACCAATCGGTGGCCGCGTTACAGGACGCACTCGATGACGCAGACTGGGACATGTTCAGAAACAGCTCCGATGATGACGTCAGCGTGTTTACGGAAGCGGTTGTGGGATTTATTGGGAAGCTAGTAGACGATACGGTGGAGAAAAAGACTATCAGAACGTTTCCCAACCAGAAGCCGTGGGTGGATAAAACCATCCGCGACGCTCTGAGATCTCGCACCGCTGCCTACAACACGGGACTTGCGTCGGGGGACATGGAACCATACAAGGCTACATCATATAACGTGCGGAAAGCGGTGAAAGAGGCGAAGCAGCGCTACGGGAGAAAACTAGAGTCACAGCTTCAACAGAGTGACTCTAGGAGCCTGTGGCAGGGACTGAGAACAATAACGGATTATAAAGCACCAACATCCGGTATGGCGGACGCGACTCTGGCAGACGAGCTCAACACCTTCTATGCTCGCTTCGAGGCTGCAGCTAAAGACGCTAGCGATGCTAATGCTAACGACGCTAACGGCGCTAATGCTAACGGCGCTAATGCTAGCGGCGCTAACGGCTGCAGACAGGAAGACACTGCCAGCACCGGGAACGCGCTCATCATCTCCGAGCACGACGTGAGGAGAGCCTTCAGGAGAGTGAACACCAGGAAAGCAGCAGGACCTGACGGCATCTCAGGCCGTATCCTCAGAGCCTGCGCAGACCAGGTAGCACCTGTGTTCACTGAGATATTCAACATCTCTCTATCTCAGTCGGTGATCCCCACATGCTTCAAAGAGTCCATCATTGTTCCTGTCCCGATGAAACCACATCCTGCTTCCCTCAATGACTATCGCCCTGTAGCCCTCACCTCAGTAGTGATGAAGTGCTTTGAACGCCTTATCAGAGACTTCATCATTTCTTCACTACCCGACACACTGGACCCACTACAGTTTGCATACCGTCAGAACCGCTCCACAGACGATGCAATCTCTCATCTCCTCCACACATCACTCACTCACCTGGACACTAGGAAAGGGAATTATGTTAAAATGCTCTTCATCGACTACAGCTCTGCTTTTAATACCATAATTCCCTCCACACTCACCACCAAGCTGGAGCACCTGGGACTCAGCTCATCTATATGTCAGTGGATCTCCAATTTTCTGACTGGCAGACCACAGGCAGCAAGGCTGGGCGGACATGTCTCAGCTACACTCACTCTCAGCACTGGAGCCCCCCAGGGTTGTGTTCTGAGCCCCCTGCTGTACTCTTTGTACACCCACGACTGCGTGGCCACTACCAACTCCACCTCCATCATCAAGTTTGCTGACGACACCGTCGTGGTCGGACTGATCACCAACAATGATGAGTCGGACTACCTAGAGGAGATTGGAAATCTGGAGAACTGGTGCCAGAGGAACAATCTCCTCCTGAACGTCAGTAAGACAAAGGAGCTGATAGTGGACTTTAGTACAAAGCAGGAGAGGAACTACCAGACCCCCATCATCAACAGGAGCCCAGTGGAGAGAGTGGACAGCTTCAGATACCTCGGTGTTCACATCACGCAGGACCTGTCATGGTCCTGTCACATCAACACCGTGGTGAAAAAAGCCCGGCAGCGTCTCTACCACCTCAGACGCTTGAGAGACTTTAGACTGCCCCCCAAGGTGCTCAGGAACTTCTACTCCTGCACCATAGAGAGCATCCTGACGGGAAACATCACGACCTGGTTCGGGAACAGCACCATGTAGGACAGACGAGCTCTACAGAGGGTGGTGCGATCAGCCGAGCGCATCATCCGCACTGAGCTCCCTGACCTGCACTCGATCTACAGCAAGCGGTGCTGGACTAAGGCCAGGTAGATCATGAAGGACCTCAGTCACCCCAGTAATGGACTGTTCTCTCTGTTGCGGTCTGGGAAGCGATTCCGCTCCCTAAAGGCCAACACAGAGAGGCTGAGGAGGAGCTTCTTCCCGCAGGCGATAAGGTCTCTCAATCACACCTCCACACAGGACTAATAACATCTTTTTAAGCTCACAACACTGACTGGACAATCATGGACACATTCATACACACTTGCACTAAATATTTATACATCTGGACAATTGCACATGTCACCTTTCATGCATATTTGCACAACCAATGACACTTTAATTCTATATACATATATACTCTATCTACCCTATATTTATATATTTTGCAATATTTTATTATGCCCTTATTGTACAGTTAATTTTACTAGTTAAAATTATTTCTTTAGTATTTCCTTTTTATTGATTATTTATTTTACGTACAAGCTTTTATTTTCTTTTTAAGGTCACTGGCGGTCGTATAAGCATTTCACTGCATATTATACTGTGTATGATTGTGTATGTGACAAATAAAATTTGAATTTGAATTTGAATTTGATTTGCACAAACATGACCGAGCAAGAAATGTGGACACGGGTCAAAGAAATAATACAAAGAAATACAGATTGTCAATAATGGCAAAGAAATAATACAGATACACATGATCACATTTTTTTATTGTTGTTTTCAGTTGTTTCTATGAGGAGTTTTTACGATGTCATTCTCATATTCCGGTTGTGGTAACATTTAGATGTTATAAAAGTTATAATTTGTTCTACCTGAAATATCCAATATATATAATATGCACAAACAGACACACAGTATATATATATATATATATTTATACAGTGGTGTGAAAAACTATTTGCCCCCTTCCTGATTTCTTATCCTTTTGCATGTTTGTCACACTTAAATGTTTCTGCTCATCAAAAACCGTTAACTATTAGTCAAAGATAACATAATTGAACACAAAATGCAGTTTTTAAATGAAGATTTACGTTATTAAGGGAGAAAAAAAACTCCAAATCTACATGGTCCTGTGTGAAAAAGTGATTGCCCCCCTTGTTAAAAAATAACTTAACTGTAGATTATCACAACTGAGTTCAATTTCTGTAGTCACCCCCAGGCCTGATTACTGCCACACCTGTTTCAATCAAGAAATCACTTAAATAGGAGCTACCTGACACAGAGAAGTAGACCAAAAGCACCTCAAAAGCTAGACATCATGCCAAGATCCAAAGAAATTCAGGAACAAATGAGAACAAAAGTAATTGAGATCTATCAGTCTGGTAAAGGTTATAAAGCCATTTCTAAAGCTTTGGGACTCCAGCGAACCACAGTGAGAGCCATTATCCACAAATGACAAAAACATGGAACAGTGGTGAACCTTCCCAGGAGTGGCCGGCCGACCGAAATTAGCCCAAGAGCGCAGAGACAACTCATCCGAGAGGCCACAAAAGACCCCAGGACAACATCTAAAGAACTGCAGGCCTCACTTGCCTCAATTAAGGTCAGTGTTCACGATTCCACCATAAGAAAGAGACTGGGCAAAAACGGCCTGCATGACAGATTTCCAAGGCGCAAACCACTTTTAAGCAAAAAGAACATTAAGGCTCGTCTCAATTTTGCTAAAAAACATCTCAATGATTGCCAAGACTTTTGGGAAAATACCTTGTGGACCGACGAGACAAAAGTTGAACTTTTTGGAAGGTGCGTGTCCCGTTACATCTGGCGTAAAAGTAACACAGCATTTCAGAAAAAGAACATCATACCAACAGTAAAATATGGTGGTGGTAGTGTGATGGTCTGGGGTTGTTTTGCTGCTTCAGGACCTGGAAGGCTTGCTGTGATAGATGGAACCATGAATTCTACTGTCTACCAAAAAATCCTGAAGGAGAATGTCCGGCCATCTGTTCGTCAACTCAAGCTGAAGCGATCTTGGGTGCTGCAGCAGGACAATGATCCAAAACACACCAGCAAATCCACCTCTGAATGGCTGAAGAAAAACAAAATGAAGACTTTGGAGTGGCCTAGTCAAAGTCCTGACCTGAATCCTATTGAGATGTTGTGGCATGACCTTAAAAAGGCGGTTCATGCTAGTAAACCCTCAAATAAAGCTGAATTACAACAATTCTGCAAAGATGAGTGGGCCAAAACTCCTCCAGAGCGCTGTAAAAGACTCGTTGCAAGTTATCGCAAACGCTTGATTGCAGTTATTGCTGCTAAGGGTGGCCCAACCAGTTATTAGGTTCAGGGGGCAATTACCTTTTCACACAGGGCCATGTAGGTTTGGATTTTTTTTCTCCCTAAATAATAAAACCCCTCATTTAAAAACTGCATTTTGTGTTTACTTGTGTTATCTTTGACTAATAGTTAAATGTGTTTGATGATCAGAAACATTTTGTGTGACAAACATGCAAAAGAATCAGAAATCAGGAGGGGGGCAAATAGTTTTTCACACCACTGTATATACTGTATGAAAGCAGTTATTTTTCCTACAATGAGTCTAACAAAGACCACACCTCTTTTACTGGAACTGACAGGATACTTTCCTTTGACATTTTTTTTTAGATGAAAGTGAAGCAGATAATCAGATTCATGATTCTAGATAGTGAATGTGGGTGTGTTTGACATTTCTGATTTGAATCGTTCGCGCGCACACACACACACACACACACACATACACACATGCACACACACTCACACATACACACAGACATGCAGAGACCAGAGAACATGGATGTTCAAATAACACACAGTTTATTGTTATTGTCATTGTTGCAAGTTGGCAAGCACTAAATGTTCGACTGCCAAAATCAGCGTGTGTGTAAAGCCTCCTAAACCCTGCAGTAATCCATCTCCCTACTGTCCAAATATCGCCAGCAGATTAGCTTCAATATTAATCACATTCTGTCTTTTTATAATCTGGTCTTGATTATAAACGTAACTTTACACACACACACACTAATTGTAATACTAAACAACAGCTAGGATCCACGCAATGCTTACTTAATATTAATCATGAACTTCACACACACACACACACACACACACACACACACACACACACACACACACACACACAGAGCTATCTCCTTTCCCTGGAAGATTAAAAAAGATCTTCTGGTGTGTTTGTAGGCTTTTGGGTTGGAGATTACCGTCTTCTTTACTGTCCTCATCCTGGGTTTAAAATCTGTGTTTGGTCAAAGCCTGGCAACATCAATCTGGAAAACATAATATTTTTACATTTATATTTAGAAATGCTTGTGTTTTACTCTGTTAAGTATCTTGTGAATCAACACGCTTCATTCTTTTGCGAGTGACCTCCATCAGTTCCTCCTCCATCACACTTACAGTAACATACGCAGACGTCAGCGACTGAAGACTCTTACTAACACACACATGGTTATATTAGTTTCTGATGCATTTATTTTTATCATGTCCCCGTCCTGCTGTAATCGTTTGTTTACTGTCAGCATGGCGGTCTTGGACTGTTGTTTACTGTGGAGACAGGACATTGTTCTGTGTTGTGGGTTTTTTGTGTGTGTTTTACCACTCAGTGATGAGAAGGCCAGGAATGGCAGACTCCACGTCAACACATGCCACGCACATGAACTCCATGGAGTAACTCTGTCACAAATCTATTTCTCGTTTACGAATCATTTAGAAATGGGGTAAAATTAAATCTATTTTTGGAGAAAAGTGTTTTTTGACCTTGCATACATGTAAACCTGTTTTAAGAGACTCATAAAGCAATATTAGCAACCTTTAAAATGGCATAATAGGGGCACTTTAAATAATAATAATAATAATAATAATAATAATTTCAGCCAAACCAAATCCCCAAAAGAAAGTGAGTTTATTTGTGAAATAAGTTTACCCTGACTTTCCCAGAGCAGGGTGGATTGCAGCCTGGCCCCTGTGAGCTCTGCATCCTTTTGGGCCGCTATCGGTTAAATGTGTTTATTTATGCATGTTATAGCACGCTACGTTGCTGTGGTTTTGGCAAAGTTGTGCGTTCTGGATTACATCCAAACACGCCGCAAACACGTTCTGCAAAACTATCAGAATCAGCACAAACGGAAAACACACGTGACCTGGACTGGGTACATAGGAGGGATTGTGGGTATTTAAAAGATGATGTTTTTTTTCATGTTAGGTGTATGATGTTATGCTAAACATTCACTCTTCAATGTCTTACCGTGTTAATACAGATCACCATCAAATCCTTAATCAAAGCTATGATAATTCCCAGATACAGTGTGTTTCATGGTTTCCCATTTGCGTTCCAACACTACAGCGCTGGTGGAAAGGCTCACACTTCTAAGTTATTGATAGCAGAACACTGCGAAACTGATCCAGAGTTGATGTCATGCGGATCAGCCCGGAGCAGATCCGAGTCGGATCCAGATCGGAGTTGTTTGCTCTCTGAGGATCAGTCTTCACCAATTCTGATATGTAACAAATGGAAGAGGCAACATTTTCAGCGAATAATAAACAAATAAAAGTACAAAATTTCCAATCAAGTAAACCAGTTTATTGTTAAAAACACAACAAAGCTCTTCTGCACGTCCCAGTCTCTTTATGGCCCTGTCCGAAATCTAATTGGAGCTTGAAAAGACTCGACAATTCATCCTCTAAAACAGAGCAAATATGAACTAATGCCTTTATTTGCTCCCCAATCCCCACTACATTCAGCTCAGAAGGTCCACATGAAACCCCTGCTGACTCTGTTATTCTAATGAAGACACTCTATTCAGAACATAAGTGTAGAGTCTGAGATAGTGTGTACTACTCAGAGGTGTGATGGTTGGTGTGAAAGAGGAGTCGCTGCATGTCTCTACATGAAGGTGGACCTCAAACCGTATCCGGGTCCGAGCCGAGGATCAGTTCTAGACTTGTTAATAATCAATAATTTAATCAATAATCAATAATTAAAACATTTCTTGCTTCTTGACACGATGCCGTATGGTCTGGTTTAAGATATTACATCTCTGCAGTTACACAGTGTAAGACGTGACTGCATGAGTGTTTGGCCAGCACCCTTTTTAATGGATCGTCATCATCTTTGTCCCGCATGTTGAGGAAATTCAGCAGAACAGTAGCTCTGGATAACATCTGTTCCTCTGCTGACTTTTTGGCAAACACGCAAGACGGAAATATACGTAGCAGTGTCAGGACAGAGAGGATCTCAGACTGCAAGCATCACTCTCTGGGTGATGGTTTTTGCTCCAGGGCACTTTTTAATTGGCACTCCTTGGTGGAATGAATCAAAACTGCATCCTTTATAAGAAACAGAAATAGGAGGAGGAGGAGACGCAAAAAAGACAAACGTCATGGGAATGTCTCATTATTTTCTCAGCTGCTGTGTAAATGTTATATATATATATATATATATATATATATATATATATATATATATATATATATGTGAAGCCAGAGTGTAATTTGTGGAGTGTCTGCAAAAAATGAGAAAGGGTCGGTTCCTGCAGCAAACGAACAAAAATATTGTCACATATTTTATGTATATGTATATACTGTATGTATAGAGTGATACATATTTAGGAATCTTTATATTATATTCCAAAATATGGACTGTTATATTTTGTATAAGGCATATATAACTTAAAATTTTTACTTAATATCTGTTCCCTATTATGAATCTGACCTAGATGAGCAGGTTAAGACCATATTTCTCAAAAGTTATTTTCCAGTGGTCCAATCACTTAAGCTAATTAATGAATATACACCAATCAACCATAGTACTAAACAAATTTACATTAGAACCACCTTGTGCCACTAGGGTGGCTCTGGCCCCTCTGGCGTGACTCCACAGGGCCTCTGGCACCACAACGTTATCGGCAGATCCTTTGGGTGCTGTGGGTCACCGGATGGGTCCTGATCCTGTCACCAGGTAACTGGTGTACAGTTGGTGATGAACGTTGTTCAGTTAACCTAGTGGTGGTCATAGTGTTAGTGCTGATCGATGATCATTTCCAAATGTTGTTAAAGTTTGTTATTCTTGTTATTCAGACCAGGAGTCCATAATGCAAACCTGCAGACTTGAACACTGAACTCAAGCTGTATTGAGAGGAAGTGAGATGCTCTAGAGATACTAGACACTGCTTTTATTCTCTAATATTGCCAGCGTTTCCCACAACATCAAACAAGCGTACTTCTATCATTTCCCGGATGCCCAGCTCTGTGTTTACAGATGTTCTGATAAGGCCTGTCATGACCGTTTACAAGAACCCAATTCCCATCAACTGATACTAATGAAGACATGAGCACACATGCTATCAGATGGATTAACCTGCCATCAGAGCATCTCATCAAACTCAGGAGCGTTCAGCTCGTTACCACAGCATGTTGTTTGCTCCAAATGCTGCAATTTCACATTTCTTTATGTAACTTAATATGTCGTAAGAGCAGTTCTCATTTTATTTTACTGGGTAACATCATTAGTTTCAAAAACACAGAATAAAACAACCCATTTATTTCCATTCAGTGGAATATTCTCAGATTTTGTGAATCTTTCATTTGTTTGATATCTGGATGAAAAAAACAAAGTGGATCTGTGTGGTCACGACTCCGGGAAGTGGACGAGGATCAGAAGCCTGCGACTGTTTCTCATTAGGACTTTTACCCTCACAGCCAGGAAGCGTAACACATGTCACTGGTCACTGAGTCCCGCACCAAGTACCGAACATTTGTTGGCAGTTACTGACGTTCACACGACATGATGTAAGAATAAAAATCCTCTTTGAAGTGTGAGTGTATCTGCATTACTCTATCAATTATATTTTCCACTAATATGTAAAAGTACTGTACGTCTTCATAGAGAACCTCAGTGTTAGTTTTAATTACTAGAGGTCTTTGTTTAAAGACCCAGCATTGCTATAACTGATATACAGGATTGTATGATTAATTTCAGTGTTGGTTAAATATCCAACTAATCCAAACATTACAAACAGTATTTTATCACTTAGTTAAACTCAGGACACCACACCTTCTACTGCACAACATCAGCTAAAAGAATATTGATTAGTTTATTTATTATTCATTCATTCATTCATTTTCTGTACCGCTTTATCCTTATATACAGGGTCGCGGGGGCCTGGAGCCTATCCCAGGAGACTTCGGGCACTAGGCGGGGTACACCCTGGACAGGGTGCCAATCCATCACAAGGCACACACACATACTCACATACACACACTCATTCACACACTATGGGCAATTTGGAATGTCAATTAGCCTAACCTGCATGTCTTTGGACTGTGGGAGGAAACCGGAGTACCCGGAGGAAACCCACCAAGCACGGGGAGAACATGCAAACTCCATGCACACAGAGACGGGAATCGAGCCTGGCCGGGGAATCGAACCCGGACCCTGGCGGTGCAAGGCGACAGTGCTAACCACTACACCACCGTGCCGCCTAGTTTATTTATTAGCTAAATATAAATTAGTTTATTTATTAGCTAAATATAAATTAGTTTATTTATTAGCTAAATATATTATATCATATTAAACATTTAGTTCTGACTGAGCAATCTGTTCGAGTCGTTATTCCACGAGTGCTGATAACAGACAGTAACAGCACTGTGAGGTGTAACTCTCTGTATGAGTGGGCGTGTCCTAGGTGTTGTCCCGTGGTTAATGACACTAACTGTGTGTCTCAGCGTGGGTGAGAGTAGGTCTGTACGGTCCGCAGTACTGAGGAGAGAGCAGCTGCCTGACAAAACCCACATTTATAACCAGTAAACTTTCAGTAAGAACACACATCTGATAACGTCATGGCGTCTTAAACAACACGCCGTCTCTGCACTGATCACTTCTAAATCGTTCTGAATCACATCTGTCAACTAAATCCCGTGACATTCTGTTCTCGTGAAATTCTTATTATCTTATAATAAGCTTCTCAGGACTGTCCACCACCTCCATGGTTTATTCTCCTCACCTTTTAGGCTACAGAGTACAAAATAACTGGTTAAATAAAGAAACAAATCCTCTTCTTCAATCATAATCTGTTGATAATAAATGGTATTTGTGGAACAGTGATATCATGGCACGTGCCTACCACATCATAGCAGTGATTATATTATATTATATTATATTATATTATATTATATTATATTATATTATATTATATTATATTACACACATGAAACTGAATGGAAATACAATTTCTCATCACATGATATCTACTGTACCAGGCTTTCCCCTAGGACTGTCTTTACTTTATATTGAATATTTAGGTCTCATTAATAACGATGTGTTTACACATATGGAATAACAGATCACTAACACATTTAATCTGCTACGTAATTAGCAGGGAAGCTAACAGCAATAAGGCAATTAGCTGATCTCAGTTAGAGCGAGATACCTGATTACAGCGGCGCGAGTCTTACAGACGAGGACAGATTGTTTTATATTATGTGAAAGTGAAGCAAAGGTCCATTGGGTGGACATGTTTTGCATTTGGGATGTCTCCTTAAGGACAGGAATATCTGGCAGTTTGGGTTTTGTAGAGACAGCGTTTAGACTGGGTACATGTATAGCGTTAAACATGTAAAGTGTTAAACAACTGCCATGTGGAGGGTCCTCACAATGATAGGAAGAAAAACTGTGTGTGTGTGTGTGTGTGTGTGTGTGTGTGTGTGTGTGTGTGTGTGTGTGTGTGTGTGGGCAAGTTGATGAGTTAGGCTCCCATGGGCTGTTATTGCGTGAATTTTGGTGACAGGTCTGAATAATTATGTGCAGTTCGCAATTTTCACTTTAACAAGCGTAAAAGCTCAACAGGTGTCTGGGATCATTTGAATTTTTACCCCATAATGAGACTTCCTACAAATTTTGCTGTGTGTGTATGTGTGTGTGTGTGTGTGTGTGTGTGTGTGTGTTTCTATATTTATGAGTACATTAGGGGTTTCTTTTATCGAACCCCACACTCAGGGACTTCTGGGGCTAATTATTCCAGCAGATTCCTCACCTTGAACATCCCACCTGCCAAATACTGTTTATTTAGCAGAAGCCCCGTTGAAGCGAAACATTTTAATTGCATGCATGAACTTGACTCTGGACTTCCTACGGCCACAAAGGCCAGAATATATTATACAGTAAGGTCTGGTCATACATGCTGCCCAATTAATCTGGCATTGAAAAGCAACCATATTGCAATTATTGAGAACACAGAAGTCAAGCGGTGAACATACAAGGAAATGAGGTTTATGATAAGGATGGGGGAAAATGTGCATTGATTAAACATTCTCAGTGGAAATATTCTCCTCAGAGATTGTTTATCTGCTTACAGGCTCACAACTTTCTTTTTTAACTCATTATTTTTGACATTTATTAGAAAGGATTAAACTTTAGAAAAATTTGCATGCATTTAACAATAAGGACCAAAGAAAAAAAGAAACAAAACACCCACTCAAACTAAACTACAGATCTTCTTCAGCTAAACACAATGAAGATGACATTACATTTATCTATGCACTTGAGTGTCTACCTGTTTTTTTGTTCTTTTAATGAATCAGGAAACTTGTTGTGTTTTAGAGATCCACGTCATCTCGGCGAGACTGATTAAGCAGACAGGAAAAAGCTTATTCAGATAGCGAGTAATTATAACCTTGTGTAATTTCACTTGTTTATAGGTTAGAGAGGAGCATGGCTCGTTCCCAGACATCCGAATGTCTGATGATTAATGTGTTTCAAAAAAATAAAGCATGTCTGGATCTTAAACTGTAACTTTAAAAAAAAATGAAATAACACTGCATTTGTTCTCTTTTTTCAGCTAGAACGGTGTTTAAAGTGGACGTACTAAGAGGATCCTGATAACACATCAGACCTCCTTCATTAGTACAATTCAGTGCAGACTTTAAAGCTTCAAAAAGTGTTAAGGCCTGAGTCACTCGGTGATGATGTATTGTTTTTGTGAAGTTAAGGAAACTTGGTACAAGTCCATGCACACTTTTCTGAAAATTACATTTAAATGTCTTCATTATAATTTAAAAAATATTCATTTTGCATATTGTGATGAACCACGTTTCCTTGTAGCAGCTTGAAACAGTGCAAATCTCTGATTCCTCTGCGCCTCTTATATCACAGAGGGTTTTATTTCCTATGTGAAAACGAGCTGTCTGTGGATTCGGTCTGCAGCTCGAGACTTGTCCTTGCTCCTGAGCGGGTTTACTAGAAAGCGAAGCCTTTGTTTTCTGTACAATGACTTAAACAAGCATTAGAGACTGGTTATATACAGAATGTCTGTTTGAAGAAGACTACGGCTAATCGAGGGTATGAGTGATGAGTCTCAGGATCACAGCGTGGCGTGGCGAGACACGCAGTAATGACGCTCGCTTTAAGGTTTTAACAATAAGAACCCCTAATCGCGTAATCTCCCATTTAAGACTGATGATTTAATATGCAGTTAAAATATTTAGAAAGTTTTACAAACTGTTAATTATGAAACCATGTAGCGCATCACATCCTGTTTGTTAACATTTGTCACACATGATTGTTACAATGTCGACAAGAGCTGGTGTTATTATACTGTAGCAAATTATTTTGAAAACACAGTATATGCACGCTTTATAAACCTTGTTACATTCTTTGTGCTTAAAACTGTACAGTAGATACAAAAATCTGTTATAACATTGACCCCACTGACAATGAAGTGATTAACTTTCATCATTATCTCATTACAGTGGCACCTGTCAGGGGGGTGGGGTGTATTAGGCAGGAAATTAATGAACAGTTATTGAAGTCGACATATTGAAAGCATGAAAAAAGGGCAAGTAGCTGGTAGATGACTGGGTCAGAGCAATGGTTCCCATTCTGCAGTGGTCATGACCTATGAAAGTGGTCCACGGAAGGACACCAGGATGCACTGTGGGATGAAGGCAACTGCGGTGTGATGCTCTCAGCGATGTTCTGCTGGCTTGGTGATTTAGGCATTGTACCCTTTGCCTTTACCAGCTGCATCTATTATGTCTGTAATGTAATCTGTCATGTATTGAAGCAGATGAAAGAGAAGCCAATTACAGGTAAAACACGATAATAAAGAAGGCAAACAAGTCAAAACACTTAATCCAAAAATAGGCGACTTAATCAGCTGCGGCAATTTATGGAGCAACAGCGTTCAAGGTCAGAGATTTATTGTTATTATCAAGGACAACAGAATTGTAGAGGTTGGACACTTGGGACAGTCATCATCATGTCCCACAAATGTACAAGACTCAGAAAGGCAAGCAAATGCCTTTCTGAGCGCGACCTGTCTTTGGATTAAGTGTTTTGACTTGTTTGCCTTCGTCAGGCGATGCGCCAGCGGGAGTACAAGGGTTTAGGCAAAGTCATGAACTCAACAAGAGGCAAAATCAAAAGGCAGAATAGCAGACGCCGACACTAAACAGTACGGTAAAGTCAGCAAACTAATCGTTTACTTTGGAGACAAACAAAGAAACATGAGGGTTTAAATACATGTTACAACTAATCAATGAGGGAACTCAAAACAGCTGAGAACAATGATAAAGGACTAGAGAGACAAACCAACAAGAAGACATGAATTAAAGCCAAAGACACGTAAACAAACTAACAGTACAGAACATAACAGTGGGGCCATGGCACTGTACAGCCATAACCTAGTAATGAACTCTAACTCATTAGTACCTAATAGTAATGAACTATTGAGGCATTGGACAATGTAGTTTATGTTTATGTCTTTCCAGCACAGGCTAACGGTCTGTAGCTGTGGTTTAAACCTCCACACGGGACACGCTCGGCCGTGAGGTGTAGCTAACTTTAAGATGATCTAACTTTTGGCCGAAGCTGAGTCACGGTGTCCCTTTCTCTCCTGTTTAACTTTGTCTCTGTTTGTACAGCGGATCAGCATAATGAGGACGCTGGAATCAGATCACTGAGCTGAAAAAAGTCACAGTAAGAATCATGAATATTCATACCTACATATGGCTCAGATCAGCAGCTCTGCTCCTGCCTCTTACTTATGTGAAGGCGCTAATTGGAAATGCCTAATTTGACAGGAGGCGGCTGTTGTTGTCAGAAGCAACAACCTTCATGAAAGTCTTCACAAAAGCACGGGTGATTCAAAGTATGGGGCAACATTAGCATATGGCATTGAAATCCTGTACTGCCAGGGCAAGAAATGAACTTATCCTACTGAACATGATGTGAGGGTGAGGATGAGGATGAGGACAACAAACTGCAGGACCTTTAAGTGCGTCACAGTGCTGGATGTTCTTTTAAATAACGAAACATTTGTCTATGTCTTTAATAGAAATCACTGATCAGGGCATTCCTTTTACTTTAAAATATTTTATTGTAATTGATTGCCTGATTGTGTTGAACGAGTGATGCAGACGAGGGGTAAAGGGTTACGGGTGAGGGTAAGGTTAGTGATGAGAACTACAGCACATGTTACAATAGTAATTGTTATAAGTTGTATGAGGTATGTTCAAGTGAAACTGGGACTTGTGACAAAATTTCTGGTGAATGAAGCCATAAAAGTGACATTTACAGAAGACTTTAATCACAGTAATGGAGTTCCTGGGAGTCTGGTGGTTCAGACGCAAAACAGGCAGCCCTGAGAAAACTCTACCATGATGGTGTCTAAGCACTAGTGAAACACTGGGATAAGACACACATTTTCAGGCATGTGTGTATAATCATTATTGGAAGTGTGAAGAATTTTAAACAACCTGATGGGAATAAATGCAGCAACACCTGAAATACCTCAACGCTTATGTGTCTTCTAGTAAGATGGAGACGGATCAGCTCCTACCTCTCTCTCTCTGACTATTGAATGCTGGACCAATTTATTCAGTGGAATGTAAAGCCAATCACGTCTCGTTCTGGTGCAGGTTTGTTTTTGTGGATTTTGCCTGACATACTGTACAAGTATTTGCTCAACATGAATCCCATTGGTTCCTGACTTTTCAACACCCTGAACCCGTACATGCAGGACTTTAAGTGTTTGTGTTAGAATAATGTCAACACTGTGTTTATTAAAAAAGATGCTTCCACATCTTCCACATCCACATTCCACATCTTCCAGGACTGACCACATCACACTACGGTAGGTGCACATTTACAGTAAGTCACACTGTGTCTTCACCCACATGCTTGGCATTAGTTAAGAACTGGATGTGGTTTGAGGCGAGTACTGTATGTGGCCATTTTATTTGTGTTGTAAAAGTCTTGGTCAGACAGACTTCTATTACTTATTAGCAGCATTAGCCTAAGAATATAGTCTATATAAATATAAAAGAGAGGCTTTGTCTGTACATTGATCAGAACAGTCTGATCACACAAAACTGTCTAAACAGAATTTTATGAACCTTTTACTTAGATCTCTGTCTGTAGTTTAATCTGCACCATCAGTTTAAATCTAAATGTGGAGTAAAAGTGATGTTATGAACAGTTATGTGTAGGATTTAATAATCTACTTTATAATAATCTACTAATGCGCTACTGTCTCAATGTAAACAAACACCTGCACCAATAGATATTAATTAGAAAAGATAAAGTGAATATTTTGACTGGGATTAGTTCATATCTTCACTTTGTCTGAAATAACAGCGCTGAAGTGGTATAAGTGAATTTTAACACGCTGGAGTCAAATGCAACCATGACAAATGCAACCATGGGGGGGGCGCAATCCAGTGTATTCTTGTGCCAGTCCCAAGTCTGGATAAATTCAGAGGGTTGTGTCAGGAAGGGCATCCGACGTAAACATTTGCCAAATCAATGATGCGAATCAGAAATATCATTTCCATAGCGGATCAGTCGTGGCCCGGGTTAACAATGACCACCACTGGTGCTGTTGACTTACAGGGTGCCGGTGGAAATTGGGCTACTGTTGGTCGAAGAAGGAGAGGAGGAAGGCATGTTCGAAAGCAGAGAGAGAAGAGGAAAGGCAAGAGTTTAGGAGTGAAAGTAGGGACCTTGAATGTTGGGACCATGACAGGAAAGGGAAGAGAGTTGGTTGATATGATGCAGAGAAGGAAAGTGGATATACTGTGTGTCCAGGAGACCAGGTGGAAAGGTAGCAAAGCTAGAAGCTTAGGATCAGGGTTCAAGTTGTTTTACCATGGTGTGGATAGGAAAAGAAACGGAGTAGGAGTTATCCTGAAAGAGGAGTTTGTTAGGAATGTTCTAGAGGTGAAGAGAGTATCAGATAGGGTGATGAGTCTGAAGCTGGAAATTGATGGTGTGATGATCAATGTTGTTAGTGGTTATGCTCCACAGGTAGGATGTGTGTTAGAAGAGAAGGAGACATTCTGGAGTGAGTTAGATGAAGTGATGCAGAGCATCCCCAGAGGTGAGAGAGTGGTGATTGGTGCAGACTTCAATGGACATGTTGGGGAAGGGAACAGAAGTGATAAAAATGTAATGGGCAGGTTTGGTCTTCAGGACAGGAATGTAGAAGGACAGGTGGTGGTGGACTTTGCAAAGAGGATGGAAATGGCAGTAGTAAATACTTTCTTCCAGAAGAGGCAGGAACATAGGGTGACATATAAGAGCGGAGGCAGAAGCACTCAGGTGGACTACATCTTGTGTCGACGTTGTAATCTGAAAGAGATCAGTGACTGCAAGGTGTTGGTAGGGGACAGTGTAGCCAGACAACACAGAATGGTGGTGTGTAAAATAACCCTGGTGGTGAGGAAGGTGAAGAGTACAAAGGCAGAGCAGAGGACAAAGTGGTGGAAGCTGAGAAAGGAAGAATGTTGTGTAGTCTTTAGGGAGGAGTTGAGACAAGCTATGGGTGGTCAGGAGATGCTTTCAGTTGACTGGACAACTACAGCCAATGTGATCAGGGAGACAGGTAAGAGGGTACTTGGTGTATCATCAGGTAAGGGAAAAGGGGATAAGGAGACTTGGTGGTGGAACGAGGAAGTCCAGGAGTGTATACAGGGAAAGAGGCTAGCTAAGGAGAAGTGGGACACTGAGAGGACTGAAGAGAGTAGACAGGAGTACAGGGAGATGCACCGTAAGGTGAAGGTAGAAGTGGCAAAGGCCAAACAAAGAGCATATGAGCACTTGTATGCTGGGCTGGACAGTAAGGAGGAAGAGGTGGATCTGTACAGGCTGGCGAGGCAAAGAGATAGAGATGGGAAGGATGTGCAGCAGGTTAGAGTGATTAAAGATAGAGATGGAAATGTACTGACAGATGCCAGGAGGGTGATGGGAAGATGGAAGGAGTATTTTGAGGAGTTGATGAATGAGGAAAACGAAAGAGAACAAAGAGTAGAAGAGGTGACTGTTGTGGAGCAGGAAGTAGCAAATATTTGTAAAAGTGAGGTGAGAAGGGCGTTGAAGAGGATGAAGAGTGGAAAGGCTGTTGGTCCTGATGACATACCTGTGGAGGTATGGAAGTGCTTAGGAGAGGTGGCAGTAGAGTTTCTGACTAGTTTGTTTAACGAGATCTTGGAGAATGAGAGAACAAGATTTTTAAGAACAAGGGAGATGTGCAGAGCTGTGGCAATTACAGAGGTATAAAGCTAATGAGCCATACAATGAAGCTGTGGGAAAGAGTAGTGGAAGCTAGGTTAAGGGCAGAGGTGAGAATTTGTGAGCAGCAGTATGGTTTTATGCCTAGAAAGAGAACATCAGATGCAGTATTTGGTTTGAGGATGCTGGTGGAGAAGTTCAGAGAAGGTAATAAAGAGTTGCATTGTGTCTTTGTAGATTTAGGGAAAGCGTACGACAGGGTGCCAAGAGAGGAGCTGTGGTGTTGTATGAGGAAGTCTGGAGTGGCAGAGAAGTATGTTATAGTGGTGCAGGACATGTATGAGAGCTGTAAGACAGTGGTAAGATGTGCTGTAGGTGTGACAGAAGAGTTCAAGGTGGATGTGGGTCTGCATCAAGGATGATCGGCTCTAAGCCCCTTTTTGTTTCCTCTAGTGATGGACAGGATGACAGATGAAGTTAGACAGGAGTCTCCATGGACTATAATGTTTGCAGATTACATTGTGCTTTGTAGCGAGAGCAGGGAACAGGTGGTGGAAAATTTGGAGAGGTGGAGGTACGCTCTGGAAAGCAGAGGAATGAAGGTTAGCCGCAGCAAGACGGAATACATGTGTGTGAATGAGAGGGACCCAAGAGGAACAGTGAGGCTACAGGGAGCAGAGGTAAAGAAGGTGCAGGATTTTAAGTACTTAGAGTCAACGGTCGAGAGCAACGGAGAGTGTTCAAAGGAGGTGAAGAGACGGGTACAGGCAGGTTGGAATGGGTGGAGAAAAGTGTCAGGTGTGTTGTGCAATAAAAGAGTATCAGCGAGAATGAAAGGAAAGGTGTACAGGACAGTGGTGAGACCAGCAATGCTCTACGGCTTAGAGACAGTGGCACTGAAGAAAAGACAGGAGGCAGAGCTAAAGGTAGCAGAGCTGAAGATGTTGAGGTCCTCTTTGGGAGTGACAAGGATGGATAGGATCAAGAATTAGTTCATCAGAGGGACAACCCATGTTAGATGTTTTGGAGATAAAGTCAGAGAGGCCAAATTGAGGTGGTTTGGACATGTTCAGAGGAGAGAGTGTGAATATATCAGTAGAAGGATGTTGAGGTTGGAACTGCCAGGCAGGAGGTCTAGAGGAAGACCAAAGAGGAGATTTATGGATGCAGTGAGAGAGGACATGAAGTTAGTTGGTGTGAGAGAAGAGGATGCAGAGGATAGGGTTAGATGGAGGCAGATGATTCGCTGTGGCGACCCCTGAAAGGGAACAGCCGAAAGACAAAGAAGAGGAGTCGTTTTAAAACTTCATCTTTATCTGATCTACTTTTTCCATTTCTCATCTGTGATTCTCTCTCCGATTACCGAACAGGGAGTGTATTTGTCTGAGCACCAAAGAAGGACAACTTAGTGTAAACAAGGCATCAGATACTCAACCTTACAGAATGTCATTTCTGTCTATTAATAAGTTAGGCAGAGAGTTCTGCTGTACAGAAAGACACACAGACATGGACGTGGTCTTCAATCTCAAATAATAATACTAATAATAATAATAATAATAATAATAATAATTTCACTGATTACATTAAAGATCAGCAGATTATTATTAGATTTAACCTTTTAACTGTTTCTACAAACTCTTTACCCGTCCTAACGCTAATAATAGTAATAATAATAATAATTGCGGCATGGTAGCGTAGTGCTTGTGTAGTGTAGTGTAGGGTTTCCTCTGGGTATTCTTGTTTCCTCCCACAGTCCAAAGACATACAGATTAGGCTAATTGGCGTTCCCAAATTGCCCGTATTGTGAACACTTGTGTGTGTGTATAAGTGTGTGTGTGTGTGTGTGTGTGTGTGTGTGTGTGTGTGTGTGTGTGTGTGTGTGTGTGTGTGTGAGGGTTCACCACGAGAGGGCACTGTTTTGTTTGTAGTTTTTGTCTGACTGTCCACTGAGGAGGCTCCAGATCTCCAGAGAGCCAAGCTGAGAACCCAGGCATGCCCAGAGAAAGCCCTCACCACGCTCTCCAGCTATGTCCGCAGCTGCCTGGGTTCAAGGGAGGAGCCAGGGCTGCCTCCGTCACCCGGCTGCAGTGACATCGAATCTCCACCGCCTGACTTCGAGGGCGGAATCAGAGCGTGCTTCTGTCATCACCCGGGTTCTAGGGAGGAACCAGTGTTGCATCGGCCGCCCGGTGTGAGGAAGGCCCAGTGCTGCATCGGCCGCCCGGCTTGGAGGATGATCCAATCCATCGCTCACCTGCAAGAGCGACACAGCGCTGCCTCCGCCGCCCGGCCTACACCAACGATCCAATGCTGCCTCCGCCACCCGGCCTCCACGAGCGATACAGTGCTGCCTCCGCCACCCGGCAACAACGTCGTGAGTCCACGCCGCTCAATCCCGAGGATGAGCCATTGCCGCCTCTGCCACCAAGCTTCGGGTGCAGACCGCTACTTCATCCGACGCCTGGCTTCGGCGGCAATCTAATCTGATGCCGGTGCTCACTTGAACTGAGGTAGCTCATTAGTTACGTTATAAATAACTGGTCGAGCATTGTTTATTTATGGTTGTGTTAAGTGGGTGTTTGTTTTGTTTCAGTTATAGTTGGCATTTGTTTTATGGAGCTGTTTAAGTTAAGTTCATATCTGTTGTGATTTATATGTCTCTTTGTCTCCTAGCAGGATTAGCCTCTAGGAGGATTAGCCTTTTTTCCCTTGTGTGTGTAACCTCTCATGGATGTTTAGTTCTTAGTCTGTATAAATACTAACCATTGAACTACTAACCTGTTTAGATCTCAGTCTGTTTAGTCTCCTAGTCTGTCTTGTCTCTTCGTCTGTTTAGATCTTAGTCTGTTTAGTTACTAACCTGTTTAGCCATTAACCTGTACCTAGTCTGCTGTGTACCTAGTTTGTTCATCCTTTGGGTCTCTAGCTACTAGTCTGTTTAGCTAACATCTAGCTTAGCAGCTAGTGTGTATAACAGTTAGTAGGTCTAGACAAGTCTGTCTCTTGTGTGTGTGTGTGTGTGTGTGTGTGTGTGTGTGTGTAGTCCCTTGAAGGTCGAGTCCCTTGTGTGTTTAGACTCCCTGTAAGTATAGTATGTTATAGTTTCTTGGTATGTTTGGTCATTGTTTTGTGAGTACAGTTTGTGAAATGCTCCACGGTAAAGCCAACTTCCTTTGTTCACGTTTTTGTTTGGTTTGATTATCATTAAAAGCCTTTATTTAACATCATCCCCAAAGCCTTGCCACACTTCAACCCACAGTCCTACATCTTACATATGTGACAGTGTGTGCCCTGCAATGGATTGGCACCCTGTCCAGTGTGTATCTCGCCTCCAATATTCCAAATATTAGAATATTTCCAATGTTTAAAAATTTTACACACAGCGGTTTCTGCTTGCTGTAGATTCAGTGCGCTCTCAGGGAGGATTACATCACCATAAAATGACTTTCCATGCAAAACTCTGTGTGTCTGTGAGAGTGTGGGAGTGTTTGTCCATCTATATGGGTGCTAGAACATGCTTAATAGCATTACTGCTTTTAAAACATCCCTAATTAAAATATATCAGAGTATTAATGGCCCTCAGAATGAACCATGTTTTATTATAAAATTCTGGCACCAGAGCATTAAACAGCTAATTAAGTTTGAACGTCAGAAACAGAATCCGTGCCGCGTGTTTATTCAGGATTAAGAGCTCGGGTCAGTGTTTAATGAAATGATAGGCAGCGTCAAGCAAACACTGAACGTGTGTGTGTGTGTGTGCACCGTTGCACTGGTGAGTGAAACTTAAATATTTACCCCGGTTTAAACAAGCGCACTCTCAGAGGGAAATCTTTTTTACCTTTTGCTCTGCTCAGCCCATGTGGGTCTGATTAACTGGACGAGAGTCGCGAGCATTTTATTGTGATCATGAGGGTAAGATCAACACCGACGATGTTTCAGAGGTCGAAGGTCACGGTGGAATACGTGAGTCTGCTCTCCACGAGTATATGTTTGCACTCTGTCCCAAACATTCCCATCTGTTCTCGCTAGCCATTTTAGGAAAATTCCCCAAACTCTCGACACGTCCTGTAGAAGACTTGAGACTATGTGCCTCCTGTAAGGTACTCTGTGTATGCATCAGGTTTAAATCTAACAAAAATGGCAGCAATTTTCGAAAATTACACCGCGTTCCAAATTATTATGCAAATTGGATGTAAGTGTCATAAACATTAAATGTTTAGTTTTTAAATGAAACTCATGGATGGTGTTGTGTCTCAGGGCTCTTTGGATCACATGAATCAAATGAATCTCAGACACGTGTGATAATTAGTTTGCCAGATGAGCCCAATTAAAGGAAAAATACTGAAGAAGGTTGTTCCACATTATTAAACAGGCCACAGGTTTCAGGCAATATGGGAAAGAAAAAGGATCTCTGCTGCTGAAAAGCATCAAATAGTGCAATGCCTTGGACAAGGTACAAAAACATTACATGTTTCATGAAAACTTAAGCGTGATCATCGTACTGTGAAGACATTCGTGGCTGATTCAGAGCACAGGCAGGTTCGTGCAGATAAAGGCAGAATGTAGAAGGTTTCTGCCAGACAAATTCATCGGATTAAGAGAGCAGCTGCTGAAATGCCATTACAAAGCAGCAAACAGGTATTTGAAGCTGCTGGTGCCTCTGGAGTCCCGCGAACCTCAAGGTGTAGGATCCTTTAGATGCTTGCAGTTGTACATGAAGACTAATTTTCAAACAGTCTTGTTTACTGATGAGTGTCGTGCAACCCTGGATGGTCCAGATGAATGGAGTAGTGGATGGTTGGTGGATGGCCACCATGTCCCAACAAGGAGGTGCCGGAGTCATGTTTTGGGCCAGAATCATGGGGAGAGAGCTGGTAGGCCCCTGTAGGGTCCCTGAAGGTGTGAAAATGACCTCTGCAAAGTATATTGACTGACCACTTTCTTCCATGGTACAAAAAGAACAACCGTACCTTCCGTAACATAATCATCTTCATGCACGACAATGCACCATCTCATGCTGCAAAGAATACCTCTGTGTCATTGGCTGCTATGGGAATAAAAGATGAGAAACCCATGGTGTGGTCACCATCCTCCCCTGATCTCAACCCCATTGAAAACCTTTGGAGAATCCTCAAAAGATCTATGAGGGCGGGAGGCGGTTTAATTCAAAACAGTAGATGCAAGAATTATGAAGGTGATGTCAAAGAAGGGGTCCTATGTTAAGATGTAACATGTCCTGTTAGGATGTTTTGGATTTCAGTAAATATGACCTCCTAATGCTGCAAATTCAACAAAAGCCCATTTTCAGTTCTTTGCAACCTATAAAATGTTTTATCTCTGTTGTGCATAATAATTTGGAACACTGCATTTTCAGTTTTTTATTTTTTAAATAAATATTGTTATCATTAGGAGGTTTGTTCAATAAAATTAAAATTGTATAGTAGTTACAATTTTAACTACTTAGTTGTTAATAGTTGATGACTAGAAAATTATACTGACTGTCATTTGCATTTACTAATTATGAAAATCAGAGAAATATATCATTTGCATAATAATTTGAAACGCAGTCTATAACAAATGTAACATTCCTTTCAAAATGACTTTGTAAGGAAATAAAGTATTCTATACTTATCTCACATACCGTAAGTACCCAACATACGAACTTTCGAAAATACTAAACTTAAATACTTAAATCACATGTTTGGTGTATTTTCTCATCCCATGATGTCCAGACAAAGCTGGTACTGCTAAGAAGCAATAACGATGGAGACAAAAGTGAAAATAATTAAGAGAATGGGGCGAGGTGAAAAGTTGGCAGACATCACTCGTTCTTTTAACATGAATCGGAACTCGGGACGGAACTCACTCATCAATTTACTGTATAAAATTCTAGTTAGCTAATTAGCCAGCAGATACACACAATCGGCTGCAGCAGGCAGGACTGCATTCTCTGGTCTCACCTCACTGCTCTCGTCACTCCCATGTGAGATCAAACTAAATGATATGAGCTTTGTATGTATGAGCATGTAGAACTAGGATCTGTTCATTAGAAGGATGCAGAGCATCTACTGTATCTTTAACAGTATAAGTAATTCTGCTGTGGAGGAAACAGCTATAGACTATAGAACACACGCCCCATGACTGTAACAGTATAGTAGACCAAGTGATTTATACAGATTATACAGATTTATATTATCCAATTTTACGTATGTAAGGAAGTTATAAGACAAAATTTCTAAGTGTAGAGAGAAAAGTTACTGTTCATAAAGCTCGTAAAAACAAAGGAGCTGTTAATTAGTTGTTAATGCAAACAAAGAATTAAATAAAGTTACTGTACTCAGGTGGTCACACACCTGTCCTGCTTATTGGATTTATGTGATTAAGTGGAAATTGAAATAGAGGAAATCAATGTGGAAGAAACAGAATACGTTACACCTTTGTTTTCATTTTATAAACACTCCGAGATGGTTCAGTGGATGAGCATGTCCGAGCCGGCGATCTGAGGGTGTGTACGTAGTTCGACCTTGTAGTTTGGTTCTCTTGATTCAGACCAAAGCAAAAACTAATAAACTTTCTTTGGTTCTCTGATATAAAGTCCTGGTTTACTTTGTGTTTACGCTAGCATTTTCACCATGAGACCAAAAGAAACAGCAGAACAGATGATGTTAAGTTTGTGACTTATTAAACATCCCAAATAACTCTGGATGCTGGGCTAAATGCGCTCCTTTACATCTTCTGATTGATCTCGTGTCTTATCTGTTCATTTACAAATCTTTAATCCGTGGTTCATTCACATTTCAGTCGAACAGCACCTGAGTTTCTCTGGAAGTGGATGAACACTGGTGTTTTCAAAGGGTCTCGTTTCACTTGCTTGGTGTGAAACAAAGGTCGGACAAGGACAAGAACAAACCAAACCAAAGATGTCAAGTGTAAACGCATCCTTAATCTCTAAGCAGTGAAATTTATTTCATTTATTTAAATTTAAACTTATAAATTTATTCATTATATTTAGAATGAAATCACATTCTAAATATAATTCGTTTTTTTTATCACAAAACACAACCACCTGTAGGAAAGATGCTTTTACATGAGGTCAGTGATTATTTAAGGGAAGTGATTAAATGTAATCATGAACCATTTTCCATCAGTGGGGTGATGCCTCGGTCTCACTGCCATGGCACTGTCAAGATGGACTAACCTGAGGTGACCAGAAGACGTAGCTTTAGCGGTTAGCCCAATGTAGCGTGGAGGATAAACCCAAACGCGGAAAGAAGCGAGCAGGCAGGATAACCACGCGATTTAGTTTAAGGACTCTCACAAAAACGGAGCAAGGGAAAAACACAAATTTAACCCGCGTCCTAAAAATACACACACAATAGCAAAGACAACGGAACCAACATGTGAGTACTCACGGTTTGCTGAAACGACAGCTGGAGCTGACATGGGCCGAACTCAATGACTGAGCGGTACGCCATCGTTTGTTTACCTCTTTTATACTTCCTGGTTTTGCGCCCGTCTTACTTCCGGGTCCTAGTGCCGGGCGCAGATTGAGTGTGTATGACAGTACCCCCCTGTCCAGGACTGGCTCCTGACGGTCCTGGGGTGGAGGATACCCTGTGACGGTAGTCCCGAATTAGCTGAGGGTCGAGAATGAACCGGGCCGGGATCCAAGATCGCTCCTCGGGGCCATAGCCCTCCCAGTCCACCAGGTATTGCGTACCTTTGCCCCGAGGGCGCGAGTCAAGGATTCGGCGCACGGTGTAGGCGGGACCGCCGTCGATGATCCGGGGAGGAGGAGCTGGGGGGGTGGGTGGAATCATGGGTGAGGTGATGAAGGGCTTGAACTGGGATAGGTGAAATACTGGGTGAATCCGGAGCGCCGCAGGCAGCTGGAGCCGGTAGGTGACAGGGTTAATTCTGTGGGTGATGTGGTATGGTCCGATGAATCTGGGGGAAAGCTTCTTTGACTCGGTGTGGAGGTGGAGGTTTTTTGTGGACAGCCATACCTTGTCACCTACGTGGTATAGTCGTCCCGGAGGATGTCGGTGGGTGTAGCGGGCATTGGCACGTTGGATGGCCTGGTTGGTCGTAATCCAGAGCCGCCGACATCTGCGGACCAACTGTTGGGCTGACGGTACATCAACCTCCGGCTCTAGGTGGTTGAACACGGAGGGTTGGAAACCGTGGCATACCTCAAATGGGCTTAGGTTAGTGGCAGAGGAGATGTGGAGGTTGTGTGATAGTTCCGCCCAGATGAGGTAGCGTGCCCAGGAGCACTGGCGGTCCGCTACGAAACATCTCAGGTAGCGCTCCAGTTGTTGGTTGGTCCGCTCCGTCTGACCGTTAGTCTGTGGGTGGTATCCGGAGGACAGACTGCAGGTGGAGTCGATCAGACGGCAGAAGGCCTTCCAGAAAAGGGCTGTGAACTGGGGCCCTCTGTCCGAGATGATATCCTTGGGGAACCCATGCAGACGGACTACGTGCTCTAAAATCAGCTCTGCTGTTTCCTTTGCTGACGGGAGTCCGGCGAGAGCCACCAGAAGCACGGTCTTAGAGAACCGATCCACGATCGTGAGGATGGTGTCTTTTCCTTCGGAGGCCGGCAGGCCCGTGATGAAGTCCACGGCAATGTGCATCCAGGGCCGTCGAGGGACTGGAAGTGGTTGCAGCTCTCCTGGAGAGGGTTGATTGGTGTTCTTTGCCCTGGCGCACACTGGGCATGCCTGAACGAACTCTTGGACGTCCCTCGTCATGGACGGCCACCAGAAGTCTCGCTGGATGAATTGGAGGGACCGTCGGGTGCCTGGATGGCCTGAAATTGGGGAGGAGTGTCCCCAGTGGAGAACCTCTGGTCTCATCCCTTCGGGCATGAAGAGTCGTCCAGGTGCCACACCTGCCGGTTCGGTCTCTGTACCTCGTGCCTGGCGCACTCTCGTTTCCAGGTCCAGTTGCAGGGGGGCGATGGTCTTGGAAGAGGGGAGGACAGAGGACGCCCGGGGGAGGTCCACCTCTAGTTGTCGGGAGAGGGCATCCGCTTTGGTGTTCTTGGACCCCGGGCGGTATGAGAGGTGAAAATTGTAGTTCTCAAAGAATAATGCCCACCGCGCCTGTCGTGGATTTAACTGTTTGATGGTTCTGATGGTGATTAAATTTTGATGGTCCGTCCAGACTATGAATAGCTCCAGCGCCCACATCTGAAGCATAAACCTCTACAACGAATGGTTTATTGACATCTGGGTGGTGGAGAATCGGTGCAGTGGTGAAGCGGTGACAAAGTGATCGGAAAGCGGAGACAGCTGCCGGGTTGAGGTGAAAAGGGAGAGAGGAGGGACGGGTCAGAGCGGTTAGGGGGGCGGCAACTGTACTGTAGTCCCGGATAAAGCGAATATAGAAGTTCGCAAACCCGAGAAACCGTTGAAGCTGTTTGAGGGTCTTGGGTAGGGGCCAATGACGCACAGCCTCTAGCTTCTGCGGGTCCATGGCCACACCCTGGGGCGAGATGACAAAACCCAGGAACGTGGTGGAGCGCTTGTGAAAAGTGCACTTTTCCAACTTACAGTACAGTTGGTGGGCGAGTAATCTCTTTAGAACCGCCCTGACGTGCTGCGTGTGTTCTTCCATGGTGTGTGAATAAATTAAAATATCGTCCAGGTAAGCGAATGCCCACCGACCGAGCATGTCCTGAAGGACGTCATTAATGAAGTGTTGGAATGCGGCGGGGGCATTGCACAGTCCGAATGGGATGACGAGGGTTTCATAATGTCCGGTGGGGGTGATGAACGCCGTATTCCACTCATCGCCCTCTCTGATGCGCACCAAGTTGTAGGTCGCTCTGGAGGTCCAAATTCGTAAAGACGGTGGCGGCAGGGAGGGCGTTCAGGGCTGAGTATGTAAGAGGCAGAGGATGTCTGTTTTTGATGGTGAGATGGTTGAGCCCCCGATAGTCGACACAAGGGCGAAGTTCACCGCCTCTCTTCTTCACGAAGAAGAACCCCGCGGCGGCAGGTGAGGAGGAGGGCCTGATGGTGCCTTGACGCAGGGCGTTGTTTACATATTGCTCCATCACCTGGGTCTCGGTGGGTGTGAGTGAGTAGAGATGGCCGCGGGGGGGGGATCGTACCGGGTTGGAGGTCTATGGCGAGGTCGTATGGGCGATGAGGAGGAAGATGGGTGGCTCGTCGCCTGCAGAAAACCTCCGATAGGTCTCGATACGGCTTGGGGATGGAGTTGGTGTCGACGTCGGGGCCCTCGGACTCCCTAGAGCACGTCCCAGCCGCTGCCCGTAGGCATAGTTCGTTGCAGGTCGCGCCCCACTGAAGGATCCGGTTCTGGGTCCAGGAGATTAGGGGGTCATGCTGGAGCAGCCAGGGATGACCAAGGATGATGGGTGGTGACGAGATGGAGGTGACGAAGAATTTTAGCTGTTCATGGTGTTGGTTGATGGAGACGGTGATGGGTTCGGTTCGGGTGCTGATTGGGCTGGTGGAGAGGGGGCGACCGTCGACAGAGGTGATGCAAACGGGCTGGGATAACGCCTCGAGTTTTACCCCCAGGGTTTTGGCATATGCGGAGTCTATGAAGTTACCTGCTGCCCCGGAGTTGATGAATGCAGCACTTCGGACACGTTTGTGGCCAACCTGGAGGTGTACCTGAACCGTGAGACGGGAGGAGTTGGTGGTGATGGCGGAGAGACGAAGGTGACCCGGCGAGTATCTCTCTCCTCTCACCGGACCTGGGCGTTTCCCGGTCTGAGAGGACAGGTTGCCCTGTGATGTGTAGCTGACCCGCAATAGGCACAGAGCCCTTCACGGAAGCGTCTCTCCCGTTCTGCAGCGGTCAAGGAGGCGCGTCCTAGTTGCATGGGTTCCCCGGCTCCGGTGTCAACCACGGCAGGAGGTGGAGAACCGACATATCCCGGGGTGGCGTAGGTGGCGGAGTCTGCGGGACGTGGAGTGGTGACGGTGAAGGCGGGTGCGGGTTGTGAAGTGGTGACGGCGAAGGTGGGTGCAGGTGTCAGGGTGCGAGGGGCTGGCCTTGGGCGAGAGAGGAGGCGCTGGTCGATCCGGAGAGCGAGTTGGATCAGGCCCTCTAGGGTCGCAGGAAGCTCTCGCCCGGCTAGTTCGTCCTTAATTCGAGAAGCCAGTCCCTCGTAGTAGGATGTCCGGAGCGCTGCATCGCCCCACGTTGTTTGAACGGCGAGAGTGCGAAACTCGGCCGTATAGCGGCTCACGGGCAATCCTCCCTGCCTCAGGTGATAAAGTCTGGTGTCGGTCTCCACCTCGCCCGCTGGATGTTCAAAAGTGAGTTTGAGTTGGTGGGTAAACTCATTGTAAGAGTGGGCGGTGTCTGTGTCTGCCTGTAGAACTGCCGTGGCCCACTCTGCTGCCTGCCCTTTTAGCAACGAGACGAGAAGAGCAATGCGAAGGCGATCGGTGGAGTACTTGGTGGCATTAAACTCAAACACCAGATCGAGAGCTGTCAGAAATACGCTGCACTTCCCATCCGTGCCGTTCCACTTCTCTGGTAGAGAAAGAAAAACATCAGAAGGAGGGGGGGGGATGCGGCGCCGCGGCCTCCGCGGCGTGCGATCGAGCAGTGACGCCATCAACAGCTGCGCGGAGATCCGTATTCTCCCGCCGGAGCTCAGCGACCTCGCGGCGGAGAGAAGCGAGATCCCCGGTTAGCTGATTGATTAGCGCCGCATGCTGATCTACAACGTCGCAGAGACTCGCATAATCTGCTGGGTTTACCGCGGAGGGCTCAGTCATTCTGTCAAGATGGACTAACCTGAGGTGACCAGAAGACGTAGCTTTAGCGGTTAGCCGAATGTAGCGTGGAGGATAAACCCAAACGCAGAAAGAAGCGAGCAGGCAGGATAACCACGCGATTTAGTTTAAGGACTCTCACAAAAACGGAGCAAGGGAAAAACACAAATTTAACCCGCGTCCTAAAAATACACACACAATAGCAAAGACAACGGAACCAACATGTGAGTACTCACGGTTTGCTGAAATGACAGCTGGAGCTGACATGGGCCGAACTCAATCACTGAGCGGTAAGCCATCGTTTGTTTACCTCTTTTATACTTCCTGGTTTTGCCGGGCGCAAAACGGGCGTCTTACTTCCGGGTCCTAGTGCCGGGCGCAGATTGAGTGTGTATGACAGGCACGTATCCACTGTCCTGGGTTTGATCTTGAGCACAAGTTACTGTGTGTGTGTGTAGTGTATGAGTGTGCTTATGTGTACAGTACGGTGTGTGTGTGTGTGTGTGTGTGTGTGTGTGTGTGTGTGTGTGTGCTGCTATCAGGGTAAATTCTTGCTTTATTCTAAGCGTTGCCAGGAGAGCCTCTGCGTCCACCCACTGTGACCCTGACACGGATAAAGTGCTTACTGGAGAATTTCACATCAGGTTCTAATGGATTCACTCATTCTTGAGTCCATTACAGATCACTGGACATAGTTAGGAAATAATTATGTTTAAACATGTAAGACTGGATCAGTGTTTCCTTTTTCAGATGTTCAGAAGAGAGAAACGTTTACCTTTTACAAATTATTACAGAACTAGAATTTTATTAGTTTTTTTTTGCTTTTAACAATGGCCATTGTCACAAAGGAGCTTTATAGAATCCAAAAAATATGGAAATTAATTAGAAAAATATAAAGTTTGTAATATAAATGTAAATCAGAATGATCAGATCGTCCCTGATGAACAAGCCGAGTGTGACGGTGCTGAGGTGAGAAACTCCCTGAGGTGGAACTGTAATAGGAAGAAACCTTGTGAGGAACCAGACTCAACAGGGAACCCATCGTCTTCTGGGTGATAACGGATAGCAGGAAATGATCTGCACTCGTACTGTGTGTTAGGAGGCTGGAAGTTCTATTCAGTATAACTATTTAGGAAAGTCCTAAACTATTGAGCAACTGCAGTCTCAGAGAAGTTCTCAGAGAACATCAGCCGAGGTAATATACAGTGCTTGTAATATTTCATCTACTGCATCCCTACGGTAAAGAGATTCATCGAACAAATGCGACTGAACACAACTTTAAACTCCTGTAAAACCAATACTGAATAAATTATGGAAGCACAATAAAGTCCCCCTAAGCATACACGACTCATTACTGAACTTCCACAAACACTGACTACTGATGATGGAATAACTGTTTTGTTTTTCTTTTGTGCTGTCTTCATGCCCTGCCTGTGTGGCTTGGATTATAATCAATAACCGATAATTGGTCGCAGATGTACCCGTGTAGTTGTTCATGGCACGTTCAGAAACACAGAGACACGATGTCTTTCCAAAATCCAAGTCCAAACCATGACCATAATTCTTAGATGTGATATAAATGTGAAATAAGACGCAGAGCTTCTATTACGCTTATGATGATTGAGTAAACATGTTGGCTTTCCAAATATGATTTGAAAGGGTGGATTCATCAGAGGAGAAAACTTCAGTCCGTTTATAAAGAAGAGAAGAAATCTCAGGCTGTTTCGAGACTGTAGCTGAGCATCATGTAAACTGCATGCTGAAGTCCTCCTGAGTTCCTCCCAGGTTTACACACTCAGTCCTGATCTACTCGAGGATTGTGTGTGTGTGTGTGTGTGTGTGTGTGTGTGTGTGAATACTGTATTTACTAACAGGGGCTGTGCAGCACTGCATCAGTTCAGTGAACAAAACAACATGTGTTTATCTGTTCCTTAATGGAGGGGGATCGACCTAAAAGTAGAAAATAAAGAGTTTATACAAATAGATCAGTTTACCACCCACACTGTAATTTAAGCAGGCAGGGTGATTACGTGTGTGAATATGTACCGGAACATACTGTACAAGGTGTCATGTCAAGGGTGCAAATGTAGGCATGCTTTAATTTACCATCGTGTAAACAAGAATAAACAAAACAAAACAGGATGTGGCTCCTTTCAGCATTTTTGCTTAGTATTAGCTTAATGTTAGTATCCCAGAAACAATACAGAATGGTTTTAACAGAACAGAGAACACCCAAGGAGCAAGCTCCGGAAGCTTCAACACATGCAGTTCCTCAAATGACCACTAGGCTCCAAAATGTGGCTCCAAAAAGTGCGTTAATCCCATGTTAAATAAATGTTTACAGACTGGTACAAAAACAGTTTCGGTCTCCATAGCTAGATTTCCCATTCAGGACAACTGTACAGGGGTCATGTTTTTATTATTATATTAAGCCATAAAATTATGCATAATTAGGGATGTGGCTGATTTGAGAAACTGGTAACTGGAATCTTTGTAGTTTACCTTACCACGTGAAATGTAGGAGGTGGCACTGGGGGGCGTGTAGGGTATCAATGACATGTTACAAGCATTAGCCAGCCCCTGTTAGCCCTGCACATTTATGGATTCACAGGGGTTTAGGGGCGGAGTCAGCTCCTGCCAACATGGTGACATGGGCGGAGTGAGCTCCCACAGCTGAGCTTCAAAACCTCTCTTCAGAAACCCTATGGATGACATCACAGATAGAACACCTCTAATAACAGACCTGACGTTAGGAAAATGCACGAAAAAGACTCAAGGCTTTTAACCCGCTGAGGTGTCGATGATGTTAAGCATTATTTCCTCTTTTTGCAAGTGTATTTTTTTGTAAATAAAATTATGTTGTACGAACCCAGAAAAAATATGTAGATGATTTTCTTTCCAAGAAGGTTACTGTCAAGGAAAAGAAAAGGGGAAAAAAAGTGCACCATCGAACTTGCGAAGCTTCATTCACAATCAAATATTATGTAAGTGACTCTATTCAGATGTAAATAGATGCTGTATTGTTTTGTGGAGAGTGACGAGTGACATGTGTAGGCATGACAGTGTCCAAACAAGTAAAAAAAAGGGTTTGGATGAAAATATGTGTTGCGTATAGATATATGCAACACATATTTTTCATTCAAACCCTTTTTTTTTTTTTACATAAGAAAATGTCTGGTTGTATAAATCCACAGGAAGTGTTTCAAACCATTTCATCTGGACCAGAAGATTGTGATGGTGATACAGAACTGTGTCGTTGTGAAGCATCTATTGATCCAGTTGAAGATGAACTGAGTATAATTCAGTTTTATTTGTATAGCGCTTTTAACAATTGACATTGTCTCAAAACAGCTTTACACAATCAAAAGAATTATTGTACCATTGTACCATTATTGTAAGAAGTATGGTTACTGAGTAACCAGTAAGGGGATTTTCTCATAACCATAAACCCTTATAAAGCTCACTTTCTCTCTCAGAAAACTCAGTGATATTTTAGATTTCCTATTGGGCTGTTTACATTACTTAGTTTGTTTTTCCTTTACAGTGGCGAAGACGCATCCAGTCCAAATCTTGGACCGTCTTAAGAGCTGGATCATGGCGCCCCAATGTGTGCAGAGTTTCTAACAATAATAAAGATAAAGCAGGGTAATTCTTTGCGGTTTGAATTCAGCATTGAATAAATATTTGACCATGAACCTGTTAGTGAATGAGAGGATGTAAGCAAGGTGAAGACTGGAAAGACAAAGTACACGAAGGCAAAGCCAACAAATCTGGGATTCAAGTTGTTTGTACTTGCAGACACAGCAACAGATACACAGTGGAGTATGGTGTGTATACAGGGAAGAATAACTTTCATTCTGGATCAGGGTTTTCATATGACGCTGCAGTGTCACTTGTAAATCATCCCTATCTGTGCTCTGGGCATCATGCATACACGGATAATTTCCAAACCAGCCCAAAGCAGAAACTTGCTCAGGTGCTACTAAAGCTACATCATATAGCTGAAAAACTGTGCAGAATGGAGGAGCTAGGTCTGAGACTGAGCATGGATGCTGAATCAGAGCTTGGCATGTAAGCCAGAGATGAAATTGACATGGAATGATGGTTGGCACAAGTTCTGTGATGGTGTTTGGCACTGAAGAAGGACTAAGGAAAAGAACTGGACTGACACCTAATGTCATTACTGGACTAGATATGGTAGCTGGGCTGAGGTTTGGCACACTGGAACTCAGTATGGGTGCTAGAATGGTGCTTCATGCATTGGAACTTGTCTAGGGATCGCAATGTTCTCAAAGCCAGGTGGTAGTACTTACATGACGTCCTCAAGTGGTAATGGCTTAGGCGATCTCATTCCATTGATCAAAACAGAACATGGCACTGCTGGAGCAGACACTAGCAATGCAGGAAAAGGGTTATGCATTGCTTGGATGGGACGTGACATTAGTAAGACAGATCTTGGTACTGCTGGGACAGATCAGGCCATAGCTCCTGTAGAAAATGTTATGATTCAGGCAGAGCATGGCATGGGTGTGGTTTCTTCGAAACAAGTTGAGTTTAGTCATAACAGGACTTGGCATAGATTAAATCAGGCATAGCTTGGACAAAACTTGGCTTGGCTGGTACCTGGTTTAAGACTGTGCTGCCACCTCACCATGGACACGCTGACGCTCTGGTCCAGTTAGCCTTTCTTTGGAACACTATGCAAAGAGCTGCCCTGACGGAGTAACTCTATGAGACTCGGAGCGTGAGATGAGAGCGCCACATTGGAAGAGTTTGCTTGCTCTACCCAAACAGTGTTCGTTTTGCTTCAGTCACATAGAGGAAAGTACAAATTCTGCACTCTTTTTTTTTTTTACAATGTCGTGAATAAGAATAAATTAAATAAGACTAGGATATGGACATGCCCTTATCAATGATCTTATCATTAGTTTACGGTTAATGTCCTGGGAACAATATCAACAGAATATCTCTCATAACAGCAAAACACAAGACAAAGACCCTCAGGAGCATAACTGTAAAACACCTGAACTAAATAAACAGAGCAGAAGAAAACAACAAGACAGGATATAAATAAAAATACATGCCAAATTACAAATAAAAAATAAAATAAACCATGGAAATACAGGGAAACCATGCCAGGTCATAGGGTGCTCAAAGTGTCACGTTCTGCTAGGTGTTGGACTGTGGGCATGAAGGTGAGGCATAGGCGCAGAGGGGATGCGGTGAAACAAAGTCTTTAATAATAATAACAGAAACAAACAACGGAAGTTGGCTAAAAATGTGGAGCATACTATAAAGAGAACTCAAAAACACTTAAACATACACAGACTAGGGATTACAAACACTGATACAATACAGACTGGACAAGACAAGACATACTAAACAGACTAGCGGACTAAACACTAGGGACTATGCATGTAAGGGATAAACAAACACCAGACAGGCTTGGCTAGGTCCACTAGCTGTTACGCTCATTAGCTGCTAAGCTAGCTAGTAGCTAATCAGACTAATGGCTAAACAGGTTAGTAGCCTGAGACCCAAGAGACAAACAGACAAGGTACACAGCAGACTAGGTATGGAACAGACTAAGAGCTAATCAGACGATGAGACTAGACAGACTCGAAGACTAGACAGACTAATATCTAAACATGTTAGTAGTGCCCTCATTAGTATTTATACAGACTAATAACTAAACATACAATAGAGGTTACTTTCACATGAGGGTAAACACAAAAGGCTAATTCTCCTAGAGGCTAATCCTGCTAGGAGACACTGAGACAAATTAATCTAAACAAACTTATCTTAAAGCTCCATAAACAAAACGGCCAACTGTCTTCAAAACAAACTAAAACAAAACCTACTTAACATAACAGAAATTAATGCTCGACCCAGTTTTCCAGAACATACAGCTATTTATAACTTGACTAATGAGCATCCTCAGTACCCATGTGAGATGTTTTGGAGATAAAGTCAGAGAGGCCAGATTGAGGTGGTTTGGACATGTTCAGAGGAGAGAGTGTGAATATATCGGTAGAAGGATGCTGAGGTTGGAACTGCCAGGCAGGAGGTCTAGAGGAAGACCAAAGAGGAGATTTATGGATGCAGTGAGAGAGGACATGAAGTTAGTTGGTGTGAGAGAAGAGGATGGAGAGGATAGGGTTAGATGGAGGCAGATTAAACAGATAGTACCAGTAATAACAGAACCGATGTTGAGAATAATTAATTCCTCACTCAGCATTGGTTATGTTCCAAAATCTTTTAAAGTAGCAGTTATTAAACCAATAATTAAGAAACCTGACCTCGACCCCTGTCAGCTGTCCAATTACAGGCCAATATCAAACCTCCCCTTTATCTCTAAGATTCTGGAAAAGATAGTAGCGGAGCAGCTATGCTCATATCTATATAGAAATGGCATACATGAACTGTATCAGTCAGGATTTAGGCCTCATCACAGCACAGAAACAGCACTCGTTAAAGTAGTAAATGACCTCCTATTGGCCTCTGATCAGGGTTGTGTAACTATGCTTGTATTACTCGACCTCAGTGCAGCTTTTGACACTATTGATCATGCTATTCTTCTTCACAGATTAGAAAATTTAGTAGGAATTAAGGGTACAACCCTCTCCTGGCTCAGATCCTATTTGACCGATCGTTATCAGTATGTAGACTTAAATGGTGATTATTCTGCATGTTCTCTAGTGGAGTTTGGCGTTCCGCAGGGTTCAGTTTTAGGCCCACTGCTTTTTTCCCTTTACATGCTTCCTCTGGGCAACATAATCCGTAAGCATGGTATTAGTTTTCATTGTTATGCTGACGACACACAGCTATACGTCTCAACAAAACCTGATGAGAAAAACCATCTTACTAAAGTTGAGCAATGTGTTCAGGACATAAGAAATTGGATGCTAACTAACTTCCTTCTGCTTAATCCGGATAAGACAGAAGTTCTAGTCATAGGACCGCATACAGCTAGAAGTAAAATCTTAGATCACACCGTAACTTTAGATGGCCTTTCTGTTCTGTCAAGTGCAACAGTAAAAGACCTCGGCGTGATTATAGATTCCAGCCTTTCATTTGAAGCTCATGTAGATAATATCACCAGGATAGCATTCTTTCACCTTAGAAATATCGCCAAAATAAGAAATATATTGTCGCTAAATGATGCAGAAAAACTAGTTCATGCTTTTATCACTTCTAGGTTGGACTATTGTAATGCTTTACTGTCTGGTTGTTCAGTTAGGTGCATAAACAAGCTTCAGCTAGTCCAAAATGCAGCAGAGAGTCCTCACTAGAACCAGAAGATATGAGCACATCACCCCTATCCTATCTTCACTGCATTGGCTCCCTGTGAAATTTCGCATTGATTTTAAAATACTACTCTTGACATATAAGGCATTAAATGGTCTCGCGCCGCAGTATCTGAGCGAACTGCTAGTGTCTTACGATCCGCCACGCCTACTTCGGTCGAAGGATGCAGGCTGCTTATCAGTACCGCGTATTATGAAAACTACAGCTGGGGGCAGAGCTTTTTCTTACAAAGCCCCAAAATTATGGAATAGTCTTCCAAATAGTGTTCGGGACTCAGACACAGTCTCAGTGTTTAAGTCTAGGCTAAAAACCTATTTATTTAACCAAGCATTTTATAAATAGATTTGCCATAAGGTAAAGGAGCAGATCTGGGGGACTCATGGACGTAGAGTATTATGGTGAACTGGTATGTTTAGATGCTGTCTTCCTCAGTCTCATTTGATCACTCAGGTTTGTTGACGGTGAGGTGATTGTTTGCTTTACATCTCAGGGAGCCCTCATGTTTGTGTTTCCTTCTGGCTCTCCCTTTTAGTTATGCTGTCATAGTTAGTCCTGCCGGAGTCCCTGCTTGCACTCTACAGTAAATATACATTCACATTAGACATTGTGACTGTGACCATACCTAATTGCAATCTCTCCTCCTCTTCTCTTCCTCCCCCTCTTTCTCTTTCCTCTCTCCCCCTGTCTCCCCCTTTCACTCTTTCTCTCTCTGTCGAGCTACACATGTGGTTCCTGAGCTGCCAGTGATCCAGACTCCCTCTGCCCTCCGGACCTGTCTGATCCATCCTGGTGCCCGGTTTCTGGTTGGAGGTCTCATCGCATGGATGCCCCGTGTGTCTCTTTAGGATGCGTCTGGTGTCTGGGGATGATTCTCTATACTTAGAAGATGGTTCTGGCCTCGACTGGTGTGGTCAGCTGTTTCTCTGAGGACTTGACAATTCGATAGTTCAGGACTGGAACTTTCTACAAGTCTATCTGAGTCTCGAATAACTACTGGACTCCATTTTACATCAAGTATTATAACATCAATTAACATCAACTATTATAGCTGAACCTAACACTTAACACTGTATAAATGCAGATCATTTCCTGCTATCTATTTCACCCAGATGAGGATGGGTTCCCTGTTGAGTCTGGTTCCTCTCAAGGTTTCTTCCTATTACCGTCTCAGGGAGTTTTTCCTTGCCACTGTCGCCCTCGGGCTTGCTCGCCAGGGAATATCTGAACATTTTGATTCATACACATTCACATTCCATACAAACTTAAATAATTCTTTTGATTGTGTAAAGCTGTTTTGAGACAATGTCAATTGTTAAAAGCGCTATACAAATAAAACTGAATTGAATTGAATTGAATAGATGATTCGCTGTGGCGACCCCTGAAAGAGAACAGCCGAAAGACAAAGGAGAAGAGCATCCTCAGTTCACCTGACTGAGGTGCTTCTGGGAAACTGAGTCTATGAACAAAACTACAAACTCAAACACTGCCCTCTAGTGGGCAACCCTCACCAGGATTGTCCTGTGCACACTGACCTCATGCAGAGGCTGTGGTACAGTGATGCCAAGTTCATCCTGAGACTTCGCGGCTGGAGCATGGCATAGGTGCTCAGGTGGCCTGACAAGAGTCTTACATCTCCAACCTCTGCAGCAATCCCAAGTTGACGCCACAGAACTGTCACACAAAGTCAAATCTAAACATATGCTGTTCAAAAAACATTTATACTGTACATCTATATTATGTTATTTCAGACCATCTCTGGGCGTCAGGGTGTTCCCTGTGTTTGAAGATGCAAACACACACACACACACACACAAAGAATCCCAGGTTCAAACCCCACAACCACCAAGTTACCACTGTTGGGCCCTTGAGCAAGGCCCTTAACCCTCAACTGCTCAGATGTGTAATAAAATAAAAATGTAAGTCGCTCTGGATAATAGCATCTGCTAAATGTAAATGATGTCTGTGCCTTAAAATGTCATTGCAGTTTTATCTCCCTGCACTAAATGTCATATTAGCAACACAAAGGCTGGATAATTGTTTTGTTGTTATTGTTTCTCCTAAATTGTGTAGATCATCCTGCAATATAAGAAAGTTGAAATAAATGAATATTGATTGAGCAATGTTTAATGTCGCTTTAAAGGTCAGCTCATAAAAACCAAATGTTAGCTAAATCACTTCCTCATTTACAGTACAGTGACTTCAGTTCCATAACCATAGAAACAGCACCTTATTCAAAACTCTCTCTCTCGCTCTCTCTCTCTCTCTCTCTGTCTCTTATTCACTCACACACTAACACATACAATGTAGGTTAGTTATCCACAACATTTATGATCTAATAATAATAGACATGCCGTTAGCTTGTACCCTTGCACCCAGGATTCCCGGGACACTCTCCAGATCTCCGAGACCCTGACCAGGATAAACTGGTTACTGAAGATAGATGGATAATTGGCTGATAATCACCAGACTACATTTTCTACACATATTGAACAGATTGTTCAATTAGGGGTCATCACAGTTCTGATGAAGCTGCAGGATTTTTGTGGTCATCCAGGAACAGCTGAGAACCAGTCACATGACTCTCTGCACACTTTTTCCTCATTCCAAGGCATCAGACGTCCAATAACTAACATAATAACACCTGTGTACAATCTAACACACCCCTTAAATTAGACACATGACCATTCCTAGGCTGTCTACTCACTTCCCCATCAAGTCTCAGTTAGTATTTGCAGATTGCCTGGCCTTATGTCTCTTAATGCTGTAATGATTCTCAACTGCCCCTTCTGGTTTATCTCACCCTTAATAAGACTCAGGCATGCGTTCTCCCATCTGCACTGAACATGCATCGATACCACATTCCACATCCTGGGAACACGGGGAGCAAGGGAAGACATCTCCGGTGGGACACCAGCATTGATTTCATAGCTAATGACTGTAAGCTCGGGATTGAACCCAGGACGCTGGACCTGTGAGGAAGCTACCTGCTGTGGCACACTGCCATCCACTGCATCACATGACCAATCAACAGATCCAAAACCTGTCACTATACAGTAGGTCACCATAGATTTGATCAGCATCAGCTGTTTACAGTCTTACTAGTCATACTGCACACACACACATGCAATTTCATTTAGTTCTTGCAAAGTCTCACTCCTGGTGTTTACCATCCTGAGGGTTTTACATGAACCATCTAGTTCAGATCCATAATGGAAGCGAATCTCAAGCCCCGCTCAGTTACTATGGCAACACTACTTATTCCTGTGAACCTGCTCTGTGTCAGGCTAATGCTGAAGCATAGCTTAGCTTAATCAGTTCTATCAGTCATGCCATGCGAAGTTCCACTGGGTCAGGCCTGAGACAATAACCATGGATATAGGAAACAGCGATTAGAAGAAATCTAATTGCTGTCATCATTCAGGCTGATTAATTTTCTATACTTATTCTCCATATAAGATTTTTTTAGGCCAACCAGACTATTTTGGAACAACACCGACCCTCCAGCGTTTCTCAGATGATTGATATTTATCCTACAATTTCTGTAGCAGTAAAGCAGGACTAAATCTCACATGGGATGAACTCACAATCATTACTGTAGGTCTTGATTTGCAAATACATTCCTAGATCACTTTCCACTTTAACTTTTTTATTAAACGTTACCTAGCAACACTGGCACTCACCACTAATAAGAGCCATTAAGCTACTGTATCTACAGTGTTACCTTTTATAGTCCTTGTTATTAATAAGCGTTTTGTGCTTATTGTGATTTCACTCTATTACAAACCTTATTCTGACTATTTTGAGTTTATTTTTTACAGCCTGCTATCTTCATACATGTAAAACCATGCAGTGAGTCTAACAAGAGGAGCAGCGAACAGTGGAAAGTAAACTCCTGGAGGGAGGAAAAGAGTTTAGGCCACATTTGAAGAGATTCTATCAAATTAAGATGCTTCTGTAATCCTCTTTCCCTATCTGGAGGAAAGATAAGATTTAGACGAATTTAGGAGCTGCTAATCTGTAATAGGTATTGTCCTAGTTGAGATCCTGACTCTAATCACCCTGCCTGCTAAACAGATAAGATAAGAGTTTCAGAGTGAGGAAGTCTGCCAAAAGTGCATCTGTTGAAGTTAAAACCCATTTGTGTGTGCAGCATGTGTTTCTGTGGATAGAACACGTACACCGCCTGGCGAAAAAACATGTCGCACGCTCTAATATTTCATTTAGTTACACACAATATGGTGTCCAGTTTATGATCCCTCATGCTCACAGAAACATCTTCATCATCATCTATACCGCTTTATCCTGTGTACAGGGTCACAAGGGCCTGGAGCCTATCCCATGAGATGTTGGGAACGAGGTGGGGTACACCATGGACGGGATGCCAATCCATCGCAGGACACACACACACTTTTGGGAACACCAATTATACTAATCTGCATGTCTTTGGACTGTGGGAGGAAGCCAGAGTACCCACATATACAGACCCGGAGGTGGCGAACCCGGACCCTGGAGGTGCTAACAGGTAAGCCACCGTGTCCCCCTTTATTTGTTTATATATATATTATTATTATTATAAGAATTACTTTAGACAGTGCAGGTGCAGAATTCAGAAACGCAACTTCTGGGAAACAAACACAGCCCGAGAAGACCGTACGCCAGTATTGTTATGATAAAATGCTAAAAGTTGCACATGATCCTTTAGTGTAGGTGCGTAACCGCCTACTGTCACTGTAGTCTAGTGTAACGATTAACACACAGACCGTGAGATGGTGTGGTGTGACACAGTGATAATCGAAGCCTGGTTACTGGGTTAGATCGTGGTCTCAGAGTCAGTCTACAGTACCAGAGCTTCCCTGTAGCTTTAGTCCAACATAACACACTGTTAATCTACCATCAGAATTACTATGTTTCTGTTCTAATTCTGTTTCTCTGTCTACATGTGTGTGTGTGTGTGTGTGTGTGTGTGTGTGTGTGTGTGTGTGTGTGTGTGTGTGTGTGTGTGTGTGTCCTCAGGCATTAGGAACACACTGACAGTCTGACAGCTTTACCAATTCGGAACTGCTGAATAATAAGCATATGCTCAATTTAAGCACACACTGACAGCCTGAGGAGACAGTGTGTGTGTGTGTGTGTGTGTGTGTGTGTGTGTGTGTGTGTGTGTGTGTGTGTGTGTGTGTGTGTCTTTAGTGACCTTCTAAATGTTTTACTTGTTTACATATTCATAGTCTTCTTCTTCTTCTCTTTGAAGTTATTACTCTTTATTATTTCTACTGAAATGAGTTAAATGACTGTATTTAATATTTTTTTCACCCAGTTTTGCCAGAAATATTTGTAAAATCTCCAGAAGACATCTTAAAGTTTGCTGAAAAACTATTAGATATTCTAAACTCTTAAAAGTAATTTTCATGTTATAATGGACCAAACCATCATTGAGCAAAGGGGAGAAGATTCACAACCATCGCACTTACTGTATACAGAGCCTGAGGGATCGAACTGGGTACACAGGTACTGTACGACATACAGTAGGAAGCTACAGTGGATAACAAATAGAGGAAAGTTGAAGTTTAAATTTAAAATTATGCTCAGTGATCATTAAAGATTTTTTCATTATTGCAAAGATATTGTTATAGTTGGTGGCTATGGTGGCGTAGTGGTTAGCACTGTCGCCTTGCACCTCCAGCGTCCGGGTTCGATTCCCACATTGGGTCTGTGTGCATGGAGTTTGCATTTTCTCCACATGCTTAGTGGGTTTCCTCCGTGTACTCCAGTTTCCTCCCACAGTCCAAAGAAAATGAAATTAACATAATTGGTGTTATAAACTGCCCATAGTGTGTAAATGAGGGTGTGTGCGTGATAAATTGGCATCCTGTCTATGGTGTACACTCTGCCTCATGCCCTTAGTCTCCAGACCCTCCGTGACCCTGCATAAAGGTTAAAGTGGTATGCTAATTCGCTAGCTATACACAGCTAAGAGGCTGTAATTCCTCCTCATCTACATCCCTTTTGTCCTGTTCATGGTGTTAGAGTTGTCCTGAGACATTTCAGTGACTTTCTGACTTTCCAATGTTGAACCTTTCTTTAGGCGTAAGCTTGACTACTTGTTAGCATCATTAGCCTTGTAGCTCCGGTTAGAACCAGATTGTCAGGCTTGATGATGTTATGTAAAATTAAAAATAAAATGGCAAGTATGAAATTGGATGAATAACAGGACCGCTCGCCTCTTAACAGTGCAGATGTTACAGTAGGAGGTGATAATCACTGAGGTTATGGGACTGTACAGTAACGCTAGCATGTCTGCTAATGCTATCCACTCAGAAAAGCAAATTTCATCAATTATTTAATTTCTTTCATTAGTTGTATTAGATAAATAGGTCTAAATGACAAGAACAAGTATAAAGTGAACTAACCAAAAGGTTTATGATGATAAAGATAAAAAATGCTGATGTGTCGCCCCTTGAGCTAAAGCAGTATAAATCCTTTAATCCCAGCATGGCTAAAGTGCTCAACTTCAGACACCAAACATGTCTTGGCTGACTGCTGGCATTCGGTCACCATTCGGTCACCATTCGGTCACCTCGCGCACCCCCTCACTCTGATCTCAGGAATCTTCTGTCACCTGATGATTTTCAGAGGAAATCATTGTATGATGTTGGTGCAGTGTACGTGTTTGTGTGTGTGTGTGTGTGTGTGTGTGTGTGTGTGTGGGCGTATGGAAGGATAATTATGTGAACCTTATGGTTTTTACTGACTGAGCAACACACTGAGTCGAGGTTTTCACATGATGATGCAATTCCGCACAGTGTAACAGTAAGAGATACCTCACTTCATCCTAAAGTCTCGAGTCCTAGATTCCTGAAGTAGTTTGGTGAAGTCACTGAGATAATCACAATTATTAATATATTAATATTAATATATGCAGGAGGCATGCTTGTAATAGTGCTACTTTTATGTTTAGTTTAGAAGCTAATTTGTTGGGCTGTTGTGGGTAGATGCCTATCTGGGGATTACACTGAGGCACTATACAATCAAAACTCTCCAGAACTCAACCAGAGTTTTGGGTCTGAAAAGGTCAGCACAGTACTAACAATGACGGCATACCTGAAAGGGAGAGACAGAAGGAAACACAGACATGAGGGGGAACTGAGATGTAAAGCAACCAGTCACGTCATCATCAACAAATGTCTCCATTGGGATTGACAATGTAGTTTGGATAAGTTACGTTAGGAGTGATGTGCTCATATCTGATCTTCTGGTTCTAGTGAGAACTTTGGCTGTTGCATTCTGGACTAACTGAAGCTTGTTTATGCAAATGGTAAAACGTTTCTACAGTAAGGTGTCACAGTGATTTACAGTAGAAGTAACATAAGAATAAACAAATTTGCTGCATTATATAGTGATATAATATATCTCTCTCTGACTCAACAATACAGTGGATTATCCCAGGGCACACTGAGTAAACACTCATCATCATCGCCTGGCATTGATCTGTGTATGGACGTTGTGCTGTTTGATCCCAAGTTGTGCATGTGTGTGCAAAGGACATTTGAAGAGAAGCTTCAGAAAAAAAAGGCCTTGATCTTCTTCTAAAGCACAGCTCAAGTCTGCTTTTTCTTAAATATAACATCCGCAGGTTCAGGAGAATTATAATTTAATTTATATCATAAGGTCCACTTGAAGACGAGAGCTTGCTCTTTGTACAGTACGTGTAGCTTCTTTGCCATGAGCAGCTGTTCAGGTACAGATACACACAGGTGCTGAGTTGTAATTTGATTAAAACTCAGCAGGAACTCAGAGGAGAGAAGAGTCAGTGCAGGAGAGGAATCAGTCGGGTGTAACACTGAATCAGCAGCTCTGTCAGGAGCGCTCGTAGGGCAGCTCTTACTTGGTCAAATACCTGCAGAGGTTGAAATGATGCTTAGGTTTTGTCACAGGAGCTTCGTCTCAACTCATACGAGTGTTATACCTCAATGGGCTGTTCATTAGGGGCGAGTCACATGTCTTACATCATCATAAAGGATAACAGGAACAATGTAGGAACAAAAAAAGGAGTGTTATGTCATTAACACAGCTTAACAGCTTGTATATATTTACTGCTGTTATGTAGATATAATGATGTAACTTCTTTTCTCTACATCTCTACAATTCAGCCATGCAGCTCATATCTGGATAAATATATTCTATAAGTATACTGCGTGATAATTCGTTTTTCTGGAAGCTGCTTCCCGACTACAGACGAACCCGTTAAAGCACCGTTTGAAGTCTGATTAGATCGTTCTAGCTGCAGGCAGGTGTGTCGACTCAATTAGCTGGGATTGGTTCCGTTTCAGAGGCGTGAAATGATTTGCTCTGTCATGAGAGATATTATGTGTGTTAGTCAGACATTAAAGTAGAGCAGCAGAGATGCTGGGGACTGAAATTCTGTGTTATGAGAATAAGTGAAGAAGTATGTGTGTGCATGATTAAAAAAAACTGATATAAAAATGTTTTCATATGACATCTTTTCTACTTTTTTTTTATATCTTTCCATGTGTAAAAGTTAGTGCCCTTTTTTTAAATGTTTTTTTTGTGTGTAAAAGTATAATAAAAATTATATGATCATCATGCAATTATTTATTTAATAAGCATTAAGCCAAAAAAAAATAATTACTAAGCCGTTTGCCGCAATAACTTGAAGTAATGGTTTCCTGTATGACTTTATCAGTCTCTCACGTGGTTTTGGTTTGGTCCTCTGTATAACATTGCTTCAGGTCATTGAGGTCTTTTGGGCCTTCACTTATACACAGATCTCTTTAGGGGCCACGACAGCATCTCAGTCGGTTTCTGTACTGTAGGTATACTGATGTGCTTCTGATCATTGTCCTGTTCCATGACCCAGTGTCTCCTAAGCTTTACTGTATCTGTCAGACAGACGGCCTCACGTTTATCTCTAGAATACTCTGGTATACAGGAGGAGGAGTTCATGGGCGACTCAATGACTGTAAGGTGCCCAGGTCCTGTAGTTGTAGAAACAAGCCCTGATCATCACCCCTACTGTACACCGCCGCTCCTGACAGTGGGGTAGGAGGTGTTACTGTGGAAATACTGTTTGGTTTTCGCCAAACTACACTTTGGTCTCATCTCTCTCATCATAGGACATTGTTCCTTAAGTTCTGTCATCTGGTCAGATTCAGTTTTGTGAACCTCAGCATGATTTCATCTTTTTAAACCTTTCACACTTTCTCCTGGCAATACTTCCAAAAACACTGCACGTGTTCAGTCTTCTTCTAATTGTGCTGGCATGGACTTTAACATGTAGCTCTTTGGGTTTTTTGTATTTCTCTGAGCGTTGCACAGGTTTGCCTTTGGGGGTGAATGTGCTGGGACGTCCACTCCTGGGAAGTCTGGCAACTGTGTTAAATACTTTCCACTCATGAATAATATTTCTCACTGTAGAACACTGAACTCTGAAAATAGTTTAGAAATGGTTTTTATAACCCTTTCCAAATTAATGTGCAGCAACAGTTGCTTCTCTAAGACCATTGCTCATGTCTTTCCCTCTTGGTGTTGCTCCAGTCCTGCAAACTGCCAAAACTTCTGCTTTTATAGAGGTCAACACGCCTGCTGATAATCAAATTTAATCAAAATTAATCAAATACTGATGATTAGCAGCACCTGGCTACAACTTACCCTCTTACCGTAAATCCTGTGAAAGCGGTAAGGGGGTATGTTTTTTTTAAACAAATTATATATATACAGTATATTCATTCATTCATTCATTCATTTTCTATACCGCTTAATCCTGTGTTCAGGGTCGCGGGGGACCTGGAGCCTATCCCAGGAGACTTCGGGCACTAGGCGGGGTACACTCTGGACAGGGCAGGGCACACACATACACACACTCAGACACTACGGGCAATTTAGGAACGCCAATTAGCCTAACCTGCATATCTTTGGACTGTGGGAGGAAACCGGAGTACTCGGAGGAAACCCACCAAGCACGGGGAGAACATGCAAACTCCATGCACACAGAGACGGGAATCGAGCCTGGCCGGGGAATTGAACCCAGACCCTGGAGGTACAAGGTGACAGTGCTAACCACTACACCACCGCGCTGCCTATACAGTATATATATAATGTGAAAAAAGCTATATGTTGTTGTTTATCTGATGTTGTATTTGCCTAAAACTAAATCAGATCATTTTTATTATGTTTTTGCAGTACAAGGGGTTCTTTAACAAAATATAACAGATGTCAATCAACAGCCTCACACAATTAAAATGTAGAATTTGAACAAGATTTTAATAGATATAGAAGGAAATCGTTACATGTTATATACTTACTTAGAACCTGATCATTCATGTGACGATGATTTTCGGGGACACACGTGAAATCTGGCTGTTGCTCTGCGTTTATAACACGTCACTTATTTAAGTGCACTTTCACCCATGAATTATGTCAAAAAAAATGAACGCCTTTTACACCTACGCTCTTACTTTAAGTGCACTTTCACCCTAAGGAATGAAGGCAAATAAATCATACATTCTCAAGAGTGATTTTCTTTGTTCGAGCATGATTTCTGCCCCTGTGCTTCTGCCCCATCAGCCAATCAAGAGCAGGAGTGCCCCACGCGTCGCTGATTCTTACCCTCAGGCGCTGAGACTTAATGGGTGTGAGGAAACCCTGAACATTGATTATTAATGAAAGCAGAATCCAAATTATTTTCTCTGTGAATAATACAGTGTCTTAGCAGAAGGTGTGTGTTTTCACAGACCTAGTTGACCTGGTCAGTCTACTTATTGTATTTTTTGGTTGTTGTTGTTGTTTATTCTTCTTTTCTGATCTCTGAGCCCTCACACGGTAGTAACATGGTCCTCTTCTAACATGGTCCTCTTCTAACATGGTCCTCTTCTCACTCTGTGTAATCTTCATGAAACACCTAAACAGACAGATCATCTCAAAGTACCTGAACATCTCAGAAGTCTCAGGCTCTGTCCGTGTGTGTGTGTGTGTGTAGATACAGTATGTATGTGTGTGTGTGTGTGTGTGTGTAGATATGTTTGTGTGTGTGTGTGTGTGTGTGTGTGTGTGTGTGTGTGTGTGTCTAGGTCTGTTCTGTTCACGCCATGGGGCGTGTCTCATTTTGTTCTATAGTGTGACACAAACCTGTTTACGTCCCTGTTACACATATTACTCTGCTATTGTTATAGGGTTTAATATTGCAATAATGACTACCAATTACAGCTTAAATGTTCTGTGTGTGTGTGTGTGTTTGTGTGTGTGTGTGTGTGTGTGTGTGTGTGTGTGTGGCTTTGGTTTCTTAGCACTTAATCTAGCTATTAGGTTTAAGTTATTCCACTTTCTGTTTTTCTTTTAAATATCTTATTGGATCTGTGTTGAGGCCCGGATTAAATGTTATTCTGCTCCACTGGATGTGTGTAAATTAAAATAACGGACATTACAGCACAAAACACAGTCAGGTTTGGTTTTTGGGGGGTAAAAAGCCACAATTCCAGACGTCTCAGCAAGGAAACGTGGGCCGCCGTAATTTATTTTCAGCCAATAAATTGCTGAAGCATGTTGCGTAATTGCGCACCGCAGCGGTGTAAGTGCTACTGCGTCTGTCTACCAGTAACAGTGAGAAATGTTTTCAAACACTGGCAGCGCTGCTTCTGAAGTGTGCTTCTATGTTTTACTTGCGGTTCACGTGTGCCTGTGGGGAGGCAGGTGTGTTTGCTTGCTTAAACCTGGGTGAGTGTAAAACTCTGTCTTGTAAAAACATTTCCCAACTTTGCACCGGCTGCCAGCTTTTAATCATCAGAGGCCGTCCTTCTGACACGGATCATTTACACACATTTAACCCTCACCTGATCAAGATGACACGACTCGGATAAAACATGCGGCGATGAATTAAGTCCCTGGAAATGGAATTGTTGTGGCTTTCTGTGCACACAATCCTGCCTTCAGGAGAAGTCCTGAGTCTGAGGACAGTCAAAGAGCCCCGTGTCCATCAGGAGTGTTTATCCTGATCAGCACTGAGGCAAAGATCTAAAGAGACAGCTTAGGGCAACGGGACACAAAGCAACTAAGTAGTGTAGCCTTATAAGTGTACTTATGTAATGCATAAGTAAATAGTGTGTGTGTGTGTGTGTGTGTGTGTGTGTGTGTGTGTGTGTGTGTGTGTGTGTGTTTTTGGATGTGTGTGAGGTGAACACCTGGCATCAGGTTCAATCACACAAGATTAGAAAAATATCAAAATGTTACATAAAAAATATTTTGCATACATTCAAAGGGAAAAGAAAAGAAAAGAAGAGACTAAAGGAAAGATTATCGCGCGTTACAGTAAACGCTGTAGGTGCGCCGATCCTTCATCAGTCTGATGTTATAAAGCATCACCTGGGGAATTTATGAAACCACGTCATGCACAACATGCAGCTGGTCATTAAAACATTAAAACATGTACTTACAAGTTTTTCATTCACTTTAATCTGCTTAAAAGACTTCATCGTTTTTTACACAAGAGATCTCCCTAAATCATTCCTTTACCAAAACAGTAATTAGGATATAATACGGCCGGGCCTGTGTCCAACAGACTGCTTTCATTCAATCGCTTATCAAAGACTGAGCTGCTACGTGCCTCGTTCATGAAGCCGCCTCTTAGAAACCCGGGTCTAGACCTCTAATGAGTGAGCCAGAGGCGACCGTGGTGAGGAGGAGGAACGCTTTAAGAAGGTTTGAAAAGACACTGAAAACTGATAACCAGGAAGCTATTGACACAGGATAACTCAATGACAGTATGGAGGATTCACTGATCATCTATAAATCTGTTAATGTGTTATATTATCCATTATACAATCTAATTACAGTATTATTGTACAGTTAGTTCTGACCGAGTAATCTGTTGTCCAGTGGTTAATGACACTAACCGCAGTACTGAGGAGAGAGCAGCTGCCTGACAAAACCCACATTCACACCCAGTCACAGAAGAACTTTCAGTAAGAACACACATCTGATAACGTTATGGCGTCTTAAACAACTGCGGTAAACTGCTAAAAAAAGCCTGAATCCCAAATCCCTCTCTAACCCCTGATCAAGGGCACTTACTTATTATGCGGAACAAGGGACTGTACACCCTACACAGTGCACTAGCTTTCCATGTAACACTATTTGGGATTGGACCCCAGAACCCTGAGGTTAATGGAGCTGATATTGTAAAGTGTAATAAGTGTAAATATAAAGTGTTGAGTTTCTCAGGACTGTCCACCACCTCCATGGTTTATTCTCCTCACCTTCTGTCTACAGAGTACCGCTAAGAGTTTAACACCACTCTCACCTCCTGTTCATTACACTAACTGTCGCTCGATAGCCGTCAGTCACCAGCTCCACCAGTCAGGGGTAGTTAGTTCCTCTAGGTGTGGAAGGATATGTGTGGGCGGAGCTAAATAACTTGGTAAATAAAGAAACAAATTATAAATACTGTTGCAAATCCTACATATAAATGCATTATGAATATAAGTTTCACATAATTTGGAAAGGGGCCAATTGTAGAAGTTACACAATTACTACTGAGGTGAAGTACACAAATCTTTTATTAATTTGTTGTCGTTGTTGTTGTAGGTTTTGCTTTGATGAATTATCCAGAAACTCCAGCATAAAGTGTGTGTATGCCATTCAGCACCTTTAGTGTTCTGAATAAATGATGATGATAAAGTGGGACACACATACATATTTCAGGAAAATGAAAGAAGAAGGAAGGGGGAAAAACAATAAAATATTCAGATCTTGAAACTAATTCATTCATTCATTCATTCATTCATTCATTTTCTGTACCGCTTTATCCTTATATACAGGGTCGCGGGGGCCTGGAGCCTATCCCAGGAAACGTAGGGCACAAGGCGGGGTACACCCTGGACAGGGTGAAACTAATTCAGAGGTTTTTAAACAAGGTGATTTAATGCCATTTAAGTGATCACAATGGTTAATAATTAAAATATTGTACAATTTTACAAATACATTTTAATATCTGTAATATCTTTTGAGTGTATTTTGATACAGATTTTTTTTTTATTAATACATTTATTTATTTTTCAATTGCCAATACTAATATCAGATACAAACAAACATCTTTGGCCTTTTCCCGAACACTCCCCCATACCCCCCCCCCCCCCAACGCCCTGTCAGTGACTGGGTTGGATTGATATTAATTGCTGTCGCAGTGAAACTGAATATCAGCGTTTAACACTTGATCCTCTTTTACTGTAGAAGAGTGTGTTTAATGAGATTCAATAGGCTCCTCTTTTTATAACGCAGCAGTCACACTACAAGATAAAACGCTGGAGCTGCCTGCAGGCCGTCAGTGTGTTTCCAGTCTGACATGAGCATGAGAAAACTTAATCCGCTCCCCACTGGGCATCTGACTCAGTCTCTGATGGATTTGAAAGAGGAAAAAAAGAATGAAAGCCTACAGAGTTATTCCTTCATTTTTATCATCTGCAACTCGACTGTTTAATCAGACATTAAATACATGTAAATATTTATAGATGTACATTGTATCTCTGGATTTTAAGGATAAGTGCTTACTAAAGCTGAATAAATAAACAAACTTTTTAATCATATCTAATCATATCCTTTCTCAGTGTAAATACCTCTACAGGGGTTACAATGCCGGGCCGTTCTGTTAGTCCATACTCTCAGGGTTTATTCATTAGCAACTCATTTACAAAACCATTTCAATAACTCATAATTAATTGTGACAGCAGTTGACTGTATTTAAATGCATTAAATAAGAATGCAGTAGAACTCTGTCTGAGGTGAACAAACTGGTTTCCAGCAGATCTTCACCAGCGTCAGCAGTTAAGCTAAATGTTTTTTTCAGCATCAGTAATTACCGGCTTTAGTTTTACTTCCCCTTTCGTTCTTCAAATCTTCATTTTGAATGAGCTGGAGATCATCCTGTTCTTTAGAGGAGAAGCCAGACACTGAAGAGGACGAGTGATTTCAGTATCACATGACCACAAACACCATGTATTATCAAAAGACTATGATGTGTTTCTTTATTTACCCAATTATTTAGCTCCGCCCACACATATCCTTCCACACCTGGAGGAACTAACTACCCCTGACTGGTGGAGCTGGTGACTGACGGTTATCGAGCGACAGTTAGTGTAATGAACAGGAGGTGAGAGTGGTGTTAAACTCTTAGCGGTACTCTGTAGACAGAAGGTGAGGAGAATAAACCATGGAGGTGGTGGACAGTCCTGAGAAACTCAACAACTTTATATTTACACTTATTACACTTTACAATATCAGCTCCATTAGCCTCAGGGTTCTGGGGTCCAATCCCAAATAGTGTTACATGGAAAGCTAGTGCACTGTGTAGGGTGTACATAATAAGTAAGTGCCCTTGATCAGGGGTTAGAGAGGGATTTGGGATTCAGCCTCGTGTTAGCGGCTAGTTAGCTTTGTAGCTCACATTAGGTGGAAATAAAACAGAAAGTGCCCTGCGATGGATTGGCACCCTGTACAGGGTGTACCCCGCCTAGTGCCCGAAGTCTCCTGGGATAGGCTCCAGGTCCCCCGCGACCCTGAACACAGGATTAAGCGGTATAGAAAATGAATGAATGAATGAATGAATAAAACAGAAAGTTTGAGAATTAGTGCAGAGACGGCGTGTTGTTTAAGACGCCATGACGTTATCAGGTGTGTGTTCTTACTGAAAGTGCTTCTGTCACTGGGTGTGAATGTGGGTTTTGTCAGGCAGCTGCTCTCTCCTCAGTACTGCGGACCGTACAGACCTACTCTCACCCACACTGAGACACACAGTTAGTGTCATTAACCACTGGACAACACCTGGGACACGCCCACTCATACAGAGAGTTACACCTCACGGTGCTGTTACTGTCTGTTATCAGGACTCGTGGAATAACGACTCTCGAACAATCAGTCGGTCGGAACTAACTGCTGTATAATTTGACTATATACACCATATAAGGGATTTATTTATGGTCATGCTATCTGGGACAAATTCTATAATTTCATAATCTGTGTAAAATGTTGTATAAGTCTATTATTCTGTTTTGTTGTATGGTGCACTTTTAAAGTGAGTTCTGCTGGTGTGAGGACGTGGTCACAGACCAGCTTTAGAGAGAAAAAAAAATCTGGATATAAATTTAGAATTTTTTAAAATTAATTCATAGTTAAAATACTGTACATGTACAGTATATCTCCCTGAGAAACTCCGTATCCAGTGTCACCCACATGAGGATGGGGTCCATTCTGAGTTCGGTTCCTCTCAAGGTTTCTTCCTCATGTTGTCTCAGGGATTTTTTTCCCATACCAGCATCTGGGTTGATTTTAGGGAAAAAAAATATAATTTTAAACACGCTGTAAAAAAAAAAAAAGAAAAAAAAGAAACATAATTTAATTAAGAGATCATTTTTATCACTGCACTCAATCAGTTTTATTAAACCGAGAAAAAAAAACAATAAAGATGAAAAAACATACTTAGATTTTATAGCACTGAGTCGGACCTGGGTCCTGTGACTTTAGAAGATTTAACATTCATTATTAGAAATGCTAATGCTACATATTATTTTTTATAATATAAAAATGACATTAAAATAGGCAAATTGATTATTATTTTTGATTTTGATTTTCATCGTGTGTGCATCACAGTCATATCTGCTGCTGTCCCCATCTTTACACACAGTACTATTACATTATTACATATCTCCCTTGTTTACACTTATTTACTTCCTTATTTTAAGGAACAATTAGTTACGAAGTTGTTTAGTCTGACTTGTTAATCCTAGGTCAAAATTTAGCACTTAGGACTTGTATGTGTCTATCATGACTGCACTTGAGCTTTAGTTTTTACTCTACAGTCCTAATCTGCCCATCGACACTCCGTACTAAGAGCTTACAAAACTAATCAGGTTACTGGGCACTAAGGAGTGAAGCTGAAGCTGCTGGAATTATTATGTATCTCTAACTTACTCATGCACGGTCGTGTAGTGTTTAGCACTGTCGCCTCGCACCTCCAGGGTCCGGGTTCGATTCCCGCCTTGGGTTTGTGTGCTAGGAGTTTGCATGTTGTTCTCGGGTTTCCTCTCCCAGTCCAAAGACATGCAGATTAGGCTAATTGACATTCCCAAATTGCCCAAAAGTGTGTGTACTGTATGTATGAATGGCACCGTGTCCATGGTGTACCACGCCTCGTGCCCTAAATCTCCTAAACTACAACTGCTACAAATTACTGCTGTAGCACTACTCTAAATCATAAAAATAATAGTTTTATTGCTCTTTCAATTCAATTCAATTCAATTTTATTTATATAGCGCTTTTAACAATGGTCATTGTCTCAAAGCAGCTTCACAAAAATTAAAGAAATTTAACAAATCATAATAATAATAATAAATAAATTAAATAATAATAATAATAGAAAATAAATAAATAAAAACAAATAGTAATAATTATAGAAAAGAAAATAATTGGAAGTGTGGATGTGTGAGAAAAATGTGCAGATAATAATGAGACGAATGAATGAAATTTATCTGATGAGCAAGCCAAGGGTGACGGCGACGGTGGCAAGGAAAAACTCCCTGAGATGGCATTAGGAAGAAACCTTGAGAGGAACCAGACTCAACAGGGAACCCATCCTCATTTGGGCGATAACAGATAGAAATGATATAACATCTTGTGTGTTGTGCAGGTGAAAATTCAATATGACAGAAATTATTTAAATTGACATGAAGACCAGTTCAGCATAGGGACGAGTCAGTAGGTGCAGAGGGCAGATGAGGTCTGGATCACTGGAAGCACAGGAGCAGCATGTGTAGCTCCAACCATCATAAAGCTGAATCCAGCTGGAGCTGGTCCTTCTCTGGATGCCTCAGGAACCTCGCAGGGTCGGCCTTTGTCTACTGAAGCTGGCAAAATCTCCCGATGCCTCGGGATGGGTAGAGAAATACAGAACAGATGGGGAGAATTAGCGTAGTTGCCATTCGGTATAGGTGTACTGGAGTATGAGATTATGGGATGAGTTATGTGTATGCCAGATTAAAAAGATGCGTCTTGAGTCTACTTTTGAACTGAGAAACCGTGTCTGCTCCCCGAACACTGTCTGGAAGGCTATTCCAAAGCTTTGGAGCTAAATATGAAAAAGCCCTACCCCCTTTTGTAGATTTTGAAATTCTGGGAACTACCAGAAGTCCGGAGTTTTGTGATCTTAAGGCGCGTGGTGGATTGTAGCGCATCAGAAGACTGGTTAGGTATGTGGGAGCTAAACCATTTAAGGCCTTGTATGTAAGTAATACTATTTTGTAATTTATTCTAAACTGAACAGGTAGCCAGTGCAGGGATGATAATATTGGGGTTATATGATCATATTTTCTGGATCTAGTGAGAACCCTGGCAGCTGCATTTTGGATTAACTGAAGCTTGTTTATTGAGGATGCAGGACAACCACCTAGTAATGCATTACAATAGTCCAGTCTGGAGGTCATGAATGCATGAACTAGTTTTTCTGCATCAGATACGGATAAGATGTTCCTAAGTTTAGCAATATTTCGAAGATGGAAAAAGGCTGTTTTTGTGATATTTGAAATGTGATTTTCAAAAGACAAGTTACTGTCTAATATTACTCCCAGATCTTTTACTGCTGAGCTGGTAGTAACAGTACATCCTTCTAAGCGCAAGCTGAATTTTGAAAGCTGTTGTGTGCTGGTTTTTGGGCCAATAAGTAATATCTCTGTCTTATCTGAATTTAATAAAAGAAAGTTATTGGTCATCCAATCTTTTATGTCCTGGACACACATGTTTCATGGCACAATAATCTGTTATCTGTTAATCTGCATTAATTACGATCAAAATGTCTTAGGGAGTGGACATTTCCTCCATCACCGTGACCGTTATCCATGTCTGATATGTGAAACCTGGCGCTGTCTGTGTGTCTGAGACGACTGGGGCACCGTGTTACTCACCAGCGGCACCTTCTTACTCACCAGGAAATCCAATAAAGAGGTTTCAAATGCTTCCAAATTCAATTTAGCTGTTGGTGATTCCTCCCAGTGGGACGTTTAGAGGGTGAACGAGAGCCTGATTATCTCTATTACAGGAGCTTTATGTAACAAAAATGTAATAGTTTAGAGTCGTAACATTTGCATGTATTTTGCATTTGCTTTTATGCGCATCTGGAAACCAAATTGCATATTAAGATGATATTTAACACAAACTCTCCTGAAGTAAAAGCTTCGATCTTAGATAGAAGATAAAATCTGAACTGAGTTTTTTTGCTTAGTTTTGTTTTCAGAATGTGTTGCGTGCGCGTGTTTTAGTTTCACTATAACTCAATTTAAAATACTGTACGTTTAAATACGTTGAGGAATAAAACTGTAAATTCTTTTAATTGCTATGAGAGTAAAGTTCTCAGACTTGTGAGACGTCACAGATGAGCTGAGAGTTTACGGGACGGTGTACACTCTAATTGCATGTTCTTGTTTTTTGTTATCCAGAAGTTGAATATTAGCTTTTACAGGAAAGACGCGTCAACACCAGGAACAACAGTTTACCTGCAATACTGTATTTATATTCATGTTATATTATCTGCATGTGGTTGTAACAGTCACCTCCGACAGGACTGTACAGGGACTGATAAAGGACAGCACCACATTGGTCTATTTTAGCCCTCTGCATGTGGTCTCCTGCTACAGTCATTTGCAGCCCACATACTGTACAGTACAGCAGAGTCGACCTCTGGCTTTCAAATTAAATGATTCACGGCCGTTTTAGTTGTATTATGATTCGGAGAAACAGAACCACTTATTATTAGAAATGATGAAATCTGAACCCATGTGCTATAAATACAGAAATGTCAGACATCATATGGGATACAGGTTAATACTGTAAACACTTCTCCTACAGTACATTACTATAGTCCTGCCACAGTCTTAAAGGGACGATATGTTTGATACTCACCAGACAGCTGTCTTCACAAACAGGGAAAACTAGTCATTAATATACATGTTTTTGTTGGAACACAAGCAGGAAATGAGGCCAACTGGTTTCTATAAGTGCTTTCTATTAGAAGGAAGTCCTATTAAAAGAAATAACAATACTAATGGCATTTAAATACTTAACCGCGCAGGTTTTCTTTCTCTACTTTATTTCATTATTACACAGCAATAAAATGATCCCGCTGAGAAATGACAGATATCATCTTGTCTGTAATCTTTCTCCTTAATTCATCCCTCATCAAGCCTGCAGTCACATGCCGCGTTGAAACGCGTACCCTGAAATAGTTTAGGATTTGCATACCTTTGATCATATGTGTCCTGTAGGAAATGAGGCCAGATGGTTTGCATGAGCATGTGTTGTCAGAGTAATGTAACATTCTGTTCATTCAAAAAATTTGACATTTGAATATTAATTTCTCAATCTGGCCACATAAGGTCAAATTCGACTTTATTATCTGCAGACCGTTTAAAAAAAAAGATTTCCTCTCTACCAGCAGAGGTGTGATCTCCTGAATCCAAACTTCCTGATGTTAAAAAGAAAAAATGCAAAGAAAGAGTCAGGTTTTTATTCGCCCCTGTGTTTGTTCTATCTTGTCTAAAGGACGGAACATTTTCCTGTCTGGACTTTAGATACATGTTGGATCGAAACTTTTTGAATAAGCCGTAATGTCAAATGTATCTTCATGACATTGCACCACTTTAACCTCAAGGTAGAAATGCTCACCATTCACACACTTTCACTGATCATCATTAGACACTCGTATTAAAACCTGCAGTTCAGGAGCTGCTCCGCTCACATCACTGCTCAAGGGCGTTGAGGCGAGCCTTCCCAGTGCAGGAGATTCACCCGCACCCTATCCTCTGACACCCTGACCACTTATTAGTATTCATAGCGCAAGTGGACACTTCAAAGAGCAGGAATTAGGGCATTCCTTTCCCATGGCGTAAACCCCCCCCCCCCCCAAACACACACACACACACCAAAAATGCACCCTATGACGTCCAGAATGTGGCATTGCCAATGGGGCCTCTTTCATGTCCACTCTTCACATATAGACAAACTCATATATTTTTAATGGGTACCTGAGAACTCAGACCAAAACAAACAATTCTTCCGTATAATGAGGTTCATCTGATGAAAAATATTAAAGAGCAATAATATTACAGGATACATCAAGGATTGTACAGTACCAGACCACACAGACCAGAACTTCCTGTCATGTGACCTCTGGTTCCATCAAGGCCCACAAACTCACTTCACAACAGACTTCATAACAAACCTTCTAGTTCAGGTTTCTCCACCAGGTTTACACTCACTGCCTGGTGCACATGCACAAATTGTATTCATGTATTCATTCAATTCTGTCCAGTGGTTGATTTAAGACGCGCCCACGGTTGGACGCATGCACAAAATTTGCTGTCAAATTTTCCGGTTAGTAATCTGGCACAAAGCTGCTTATAACTCCACTTCTACCCAATGTTTTGATTACATTTATGATGCAGGTTCATATTCAAGAAAAATAGCGAAGGACTGGCAAAGGTCCATTAAATTCTGCGAATTCTGACCAATGTACAGACAAAATGTTTCTTTTATTTATATCGATTATCATAAATGCAAAAATGCTACAGTAGGACGAGGAGCAGGAAGTGAGAATGGCACACTGAAACTTGACAGGTATGCCTGAGACATAAAGGCATTCTTGGGACATGAAAGAACAATTTGGTGAGACCTATATTGTGACTGGCCCTCGCGGCCCTGGACAGAGACTCACGTCTAAACAAAGTCCTTAAAGCTGGTAAGTGGAGACAATAGATCATATTTAAGGCGGTGTGACATCAATGAAGCTGGGGTGATAAGCAAGCATGATGTCATCAGTGTTAAGCTGCAGAGCAAGCTCGACATTATCGCCGCTGGGGTGTGGAGTATGTGCAGCATTATTGAATGCAACATAACTGAATAACAAGGTCAGAACTCGCCCACTCAGCTAATCTCGCCTGCTCGGTCTCGGAGCACCATGCATGAATCCGTCCACATCATCTCTCCTCAGCTCTGTGATTATAAACGGTATGAAGGCGAGCCTGTTCGCTATATACAACATTGGGTCGCGTTTTCCATGATATTCAAGGAATGGGGCAGGACTCAAGTACAGACATGTACGTTTATTAGACACTAAGGTTAACCTCAGCTCCGCCTACATGCAGATCCTGATGCCTGCCTGCTACCATTACTGCCGCACCTCACACTACTCCAGTGTTTCAGCAGCCCTTACTTCTGCCTCTCGTATGTCCTGCCTACTGTTACATTCAGTGAGGAACGCCTGTGACACACCCATAGTATGACATAAACGTAGGCAATGATGCTGCCTATTGTTACATGAGGAGGGACGCGTTACACCAGTGTGACAAACACAATTTAAAAGTCTGTTTTATTATATATACAGTATATATATATAGGGTATATATGTGTATATATACTGTATATATAGCATAGAACTTTGGCTTTAACCAGGGCTCTACGCTAAGAGCTTAGAGCAATGCAATTCATATTATATTCATATATTAACCCTGAAACTAGTAGCTTAAATTAGTCAGTGTGTCCCAAAAATAATGATTAAAATTATGATTATCTAAATAACTACAGGTCCTAGGTAAACAAAACTAAATAGGCTTCATATTGAAAAAAAAAAAAATCTAACAACATATTGAAACGGACATAAATTTTATAACTGATTTCACGAAGTTTCACAAATGAAGCTTTGCACTACTTGTAACACGACACACGTCCAGTCAGTAGTCCAGCTCCTACCAAACACGCTGTAGTATATCATGCGTACTGTAACATCCTCCAGCGCCTCAATGGTTCTCTGCTCGAGTTGCTTTAGGCTCCAACCAATTACAGAATATAAATGGCAAGGTTTTATTACTACTGTGTTACAGTACGCAAGTCTCCTCTTCCCCTGAGTGACGATCAAACAGTGACATGTAGCAAAATGTATTGGTAATGTTGGCCAACCATCCAACACCATGCTAAAGTGTTGTTTATTTTGGAAAATAAAGAATTTTATCATATTTCATTATTCACAACAATTCTAGAGGAACCTTAAGCAGTTCAAGGACGATGTAAGCACAAACCAATATAACCGTATAATAATACTACAGTATACACGACAATAAACATTGTGGTCTAAAATGGCTGGTGTAATGGCCAGTGTAAATGGGAGGACATAAAACAATGAATATAAAATTTGGCATAAAATATAGACAGACACTTTGGACTAGTATAAAAACAGAACCATAAAAAAGTGGTGGGAAGGGAGATTTTTGTCCAGGATGTCTGACTAGTGATCAGAAGGTCATAGGTGCAAACCCAGCACTAGCCAGATACCACCTTCGGACCCCTGAGCAAGACCCTCACTCCTCAACTGCTCAGCTGTATAATGAGATAACCGTACGTTTCCCTGAAGAAGGGTGTCTGCCAAATTCCATAAATGTGTTCACCACTTGGTGTAGTCTTCCCTGGTGGCATCAATGATGTTCTCTTTCCACACACTTGCGTAATAGGAGAGCATATTCTCCATGGTGCTGTTCCATGGAGTGACAGTAAATTCTGTGAGTGGTGATGCTAGGCAGGCCTTCTTGAGATTCCTCAGGAACAGCAGTCTCTACTGGACTCGTTTCATTAAATGGGAGGTGTTGAGAGACCATGTCAGAACTTCTGGGATGTGTGCCCAGGACATTGAACCTTTCCACTCTTTCCATCTCGTCCTTATGCATGTTGAGGGAAGACGGTGTAGATCTCCAGGTTGCCCTGAGGTGTGATCGTCTGGGTTTTTGGTGGTGCTAATGACTAGATTGTTCTCTGAGCACCTGTTCATGAAGTCACACCTTCGCCCCTGTAGACCATCGACAGAAAACCTGACCTAAGTGTTGGATGGATGTTTTGTGGTGGAGTCATGTATTAAACATGCTGTCTCTATATCTTGGGGTTTGTATGTTAAGGAATCCATAATTAGTCTGTGGGACTTTTGGTTTTAAAAGCAGCAAAAAAAGTGCATTGTTGTGTTTTTTTTGTTTCAAGTGTGTTTGAGGGCTGTGTGGATCGCACTAGAGACCATGATCTCTATAACCTTGTTTGCTGTTTATGCAAACTAGCACTGCTTGAGAGCAGGAGTGATGGCTTTGATGTTCATAATGAGTCTCTCAAAGCATTGGTTAAATGTTAAATAAAGGGATGATTGCCCTGAAAGTGCTGACAGTGCTTTGAGAAAGGTGGGGGCATCACCACACTGTAGTGAGAGGTTGAATGTGTTATTAATTACATCATACATCCGGACCAACTGGTTTAGTGATCGAGTCAGTTTTGTGCAGAGTGCAACAGGTGGCATCGTCATGCTATTGGTTCCCAAAGTAAGCGAAGAACTGGTTTAGCCCGTTGGGGAGAGAAGTGTCAAGACTGGCATTTAGAGTGTTTTTAATCTTGAACTGCTTTAATTCCAGTCCACATGCAGCAGAACTGAAGTGGTACTGGAAAAGCAAGACTAAGATCAAGATCTAGGAATATGAAGCATTTCAGTCCTGCTGCAAATCAGTGTGAGTTGATGATCCTGTACATACTGTAGTGATACATGGTGACACACATTGTGTCTGCCAGCCATGTCACTTTAATTCAATTCAATTCTATTTTATTTATACATCACGTTTAACAATTGTCATTGTCGAAAAAGCAGCTTTACACATTCATTCATTCATTCATTCATTTTCTATACCGCTTAATCCTGTGTTCAGGGTCGCGGGGGACCTGGAGCCTATCCCAGGAGACTTCGGGCACTAGGCGGGGTACACCCTGGACAGGGTAGCTTTACACAATCAAAGAAAAATTATGGAAATGGTATGAAACATTTACATTTAGACATTTGCTCTTATGCAGAGCGACATACATTTTTCTTTATGTCATTACACATCTGAGCAGTTTAGGGTTATGGGCCTTGCTCAAGGGCCCAACTTGGTGGGTGTGGGGTTTGAACCTGGGATCTTCCGAACCGTAGTCCAATGCCTTAAACCCTGGCCCATGAAACCTTGAGAGGAACCAGACTCAACAGGGAACCCATCCTCATCTGGGTGATAACAGATTACAGGGATTGATCTGCACTTATACTGTGTGTTACAGTAGGAGGCTGGAAGTTCAGTATAACAGGAGATGTGTTTAAGTTATTAGGGAGTCCGGTTCATTATTAGAGCCTCAGATAGAGTGTTGAAAACTCCAGCCCTGAACTGTTGAGTGACTGCAGTCACGAGTCCTCAGAGAAACATCTGTCTGCATCAGCTGAGGACAGGACCGTCTTCTTGGCATGGTGGAACCGTCCTCAGTCACCACACACATCGCAAGCAGACCACTTGAAGCATCCATGTGATGAGATCTCCAACCAGAAGCGGGACACCAGGACGAGTCAGACAGGTCCAGAGGGCAGAGAGAGCCAACGCAGTGTGGATAAGATTCTCAGTAATGTGCTTGTATCTTCTCGTTCTGGTGTGTTCACATTACCTCTTCCTAATGCTTAAGAGACTCTACATTAAACTAGATTGAATATTCAGCATAAATTATTATTATTATTATTATTATTAATAATATTATTATTATTATTTGTTTGTCCTAGGCTATCCTTCAGTCATGAACCCACTGCACCACACACTGTCAGGTCATCTCCTCAGGATAGACCTGGGCTTACAGTTGATTGATAAAGTCGTAGCCCAAAATAAAACTGGTTGTGAGTTTATCTACAATTAACAATGAAATGATTGTGACCGCTGATGAACTCCAGTGCAGCTTATTGGTTATCAGTCTTTTATGCATGACATTTAGGGATTGTGTGAGACAGCTGGCATTCTCCCACCGTACAGGATGTTGAGTTATAAAGGTCAAGCATTTTGAAACTGGGACAGCGGAGGGGTTAAGATTGGATTACACATGCCCCCATCACAGGAACCATGTGCTTCATATTAGCTTTGGACTGAAACTGAGACACAGTTTACAGCTGTCAGACAGCAAATGTCCCTCAAAATTGATCTCACTTCCAATGACAATTGCTAATCAGGTTATTCGTGAGCTGTTTAAGGTAGTTAGAACCCTTCTCCAAGCATTTTGTGTCCTGCATTAATGCTTTAGCACCAGATTGACAAGCCTTTATTTATAGCAGGAGAAGCATGCTGGCAATTTAGCAAATAATTCTTTATAATTAATTAGTGGATGGCCAACACTTATGACAGGCAGCTCATAGTTTATCCAGTTACTCTCACTCACTCACTCACTCATCGTCTATAACGCTTTATCCTGTGTTCAGGGTCGTGGGGTGCTCAGGAGACTTAGGGCACGAGGTGGGGTACACCCTGGTTGTGGTGACAGTGCTGACTACTACACTAGTAGTGCTGCCCCAGTTCATCCAGTTCATCCCAAAGCTGATGGTTCTGTGGGGTTCTCCCACTTAAGGAACCATGTCTTCATGGAGCTGGGTTTCTGAATCTCACAGGGGCGTTGTCATGCTGGGTAAGGGTTTGGGCATCTTGGTTCTTAGGAAGAGTGTAATGCTACAGCACACACAGACCATATATACAGCTGTATGTGTCCTAATCCCGGCCAAGGTGGCTCAGAATAATTACATAAAATAATTACATTATAAAATACATAAAAATAATTAATCCAAAATATAAAGTAAAAATAAAACAAATAAACTTGAACTTTACCTTTAAAAAAAAGTACAAATAAATCCAGACAGATAAGTGTTTCCATTTGTGCATGCAGGCCGTATCCAATGAAGAAAGTGGATCTTTAACCTCTCTAATGAGACTTTCTTTTGCTTTTCACGCACGCTGTACAGTACACACACGCATACAGACACAAAATAAAATATGTTTTACACACACACACATGGTCACAGTGTTATAGTAAACAGTACACGTGCACAGATGTTGATAATACAAGTGAGGGACGAGCACTAAGTGTGTACTGTATGTGTAAAAACTAGCTAGTTTCAACACATCCACTATACACATACCATCTAACACTGATATACAACACCAACATGGAGCCATGATTGGAGAAAATGAAACATAATGTACACAACGTTCACACACACACACACACACACACACACACACACACACACACACACACACACACACACTATCTATATACTGTTTTTTTTTTAATATATTTTATTGTTAGTGTCAGAATTGACAAATACATTTTAAAGCTTACAGTTTGACATCCACAAAAGATGAAGAAGAAAAAAAGAACAAAAGGTCAAAGTCAAGTATAAAGATTCAGAAGCAGAAATGTGAAAATGGACAAAAAGTCATCAGATAAAACACAAAGACACGATGCTCTGAAAAGCTGCCTTGAAGAAAAA